>JAQFZY010000841.1:0-20849 GCA_034696285.1 Hypogastrura burkilli | reverse complement strand
CTCGTGTCTTATACTTGCGCACGCGGCTCCGCCGCTTAGCGAGGTTGGCTCTACGCTTGGAACGAATTAGTACAAATTTTTTGTTTAGTAAATACATTGATTACCTAACTCTAAAGATGGAATGATATTAATTAGAATTAATTAAGTACCTACAAATTTGCATGCTAGACGTTGCAGGTTCTTTCATCGTCCAGATTTCTATTTCCTTTATCAATTGTTCCTATATCTTACCTAAGTGACTAAGTTAAGCTGTATTTGTGACGTGTAATTGTGATCTGCCAAACGTGAGCCTGAGTTGTGATTAGTGCTGTGTTGCTGGAATTTGTGTATGCAGGCTCCGGTTGTTATGAGCTATGCAGGATATGAAAGTATCAACAAATTCCTTTAGGATTTCTCAAAAATGTAAACAAAGGTCAAAAATATTCGTTGCTAGGGGTCATGTTTTTGGTCCATAGGTCCTAACCCCTAGACCCTACAAATTTGACCAACAAACTTGGTCACCGGATTGGTCATAACCTTTAGTGTGATCTTTTTTGTGGGCGTAGGTTGAGGCATACGTCTGGAATCCTGCGTTTAGCCTTGAGTCTGTTATAATTTTATAATAGTTAGAGAAGATCATTTAATGTTACGTTCACTTTAGTTTGAGAATTTAAGGACTATAAGCATTAAGAAAAAGCTATTTAATTACAAAACAAATATATGCTATAGACAATTTGTCGGAGTGGCTTTCACCCTACTTTCTCCTGTAATTATGACAGGTTTTGCTGGGTATTTTTAGCTATCTAAGGAACCTAACGCAAGTAAACAATGTGCCCACTCCCGGCTCCCCTTCTCTTCGACGAGCATAAATATTAAAAAGTCGGACTGTTCCATAATAAAGGAATTACTAGCCGACCCGGTGCCCTTCCCATCCTAATTGGGATTGCGTGCAAGTGCATGGGAATTCATTGTGGGATTGTGGGAATAATGGGCAGAGTCCCAGCAGGGGCTCCGAAACCAGCAGCACGAGGGACCTTCCTTCGTGTGCATCTAATAGTCAGAACATATGTGCTGAAACCCGCCTGTCCTAAATATGCACGAGGGTGATGATGGGGGGAACCCGCCTCCAATTACCCAGCCTTCCCCATACATGCTAATTCGGCGGGCCCGGGAAAGGAGTAAGCTGTTAATATTTTACATTACAATAACGGAGTGAGAAATGAGGACTGACGTTGAGACCACAAAGTGACATTTGAGACCCGAGACTCCCGAGTTCCATTCAGGCCGGATGACAGGATTTTAGGGCCCGGCCCAACAAGGTCAGGCTTTTACTACTGATTAGTCCGACATGAAACTTAAATTAAAATCCAGGTGTGCTCCATTAAAACGGGAGCGGGTTCATAATGGATCAGGGGGCTTGAGCATGAGCCCGTCGTGGAATCTTTCTCCTATTTACCTGTACGGATATTAGGGGAAATACACCCAAATAGCGGGAAATTTTGAACTTACCACGTCGCATAGGTTGGGTTGTTGTCCATGGCCACGCGCGTGACGTAGAGGACACATGTGAACAGTTTGAGGATCATCCGTAGGATCCGGACCCTGAGACTCGACCTCTGATTCTTGACGAAGTATAGGTGGAGCCGCTCCTTGACCGTGTTCTCATTGACATAGTATTGGACGCGGACCCTGGTGAAGAACGAAATAAAAATAATCACTTTAGCTCAATTGTATGACAGTAGTAGTTGTGGTTTGACTCCTTCGTTCCGCCTTGGCGCGGGCTTGTTCGGCTAGTCAATAATTTATCCCTACGCCTACGCACACGCACACTAACCCTCCCCCAAGCAGTCCAGTTCTAGTCTGCTTAAATATTTAGCTTTATTCGACGTCTGCCCTGCTGGTAAGTACCGAAATCAAAACCTACAACACTATGGGAAGTGGTAGGGGTAATTTGTAGTTTGATTTTTAGTTATTTAGCGCGGGCTTGTTTGACCAATGCGTATCAGAGACCCAGGGAGTCCCGCCTATTTTAATAGTTAATGTCCTGGCGTGTCCGTTCCACTTAAATAGTGATCCGCGTTGAGGCATGGAGGACCGGGACGACCTGATAGTGTAGGATAGGACTTGGGGGGTCCTCCTATATGTAGGAATTTCCCTTGCGTGCGGCCGGGAGTGTGGGAATAATTGGGTTCCCGGATCAGCCCTGTCACGACACCCTGAATTATTCACAATTGTAGGCTGACATTTTTTCCAGCCCCCCCCCTATAGTTTGAAACTCATTAGGCTAAGTAGGTAGGGCGGGCTTAAGGGGTTCCAAGAAATGTAAGCCGGAAGTGAAAGCGGAAGGTAAGTGAAGAAAGGGAAAGATCAAACATGGGCCTCGGTCTCGAGTACCTCAGTTCATCAAATCCCTACTTTGGGCCCTTTGTCCTGTTGAATGGGAAGGAAAGGCTCTTCCCCTTATTACGTACACTCCTAGGAACCTGGGCATGGAAATCTGAGTAAGAGAAAGCTTGAGCTTTGGGGGCAGGAGCACATAATGGCCGGTCCTGTAGCATTAGCATTATTATACATGGAAAAATATTTGCTAAACATTTTTCCGAACCGCCGGAGCCAACGTCAAAAACTCTTTTGATACTTGAGGAATATGTATAGGAATGGAATCCTACACAGAGGAGCCGGTAGCCGGTCTAATGGTCTCCTTTCTTCTTGCTTACATTTGTAGCGTAAACAGTTCTCCGGGTCCCCTAATGCATATCTGTTTACAGTTCTGCCTTAGATGTTGGGACAAGTCCTTGGTACTCCGTCAATTGTGGAGGGTCAGGAGGGAGGGGGAAAGGCGCTTCGTCTTTAAGCTTTTTTTTAAATATAAATACATGCATTACATACATATAAAAACTAGACAGCCCTCCTTCAGAAAAATGCCTGCCTGGAAATTCAGGAACAATTTTTCAAAAAAAATAATCATCTAGAGACAGTAAAAAATAGCCATCAATAAGACAGTAAAATATTTAACAAGAAGTCAGTACCTATTTCTGTAGGCGTCATAATAATAATGAATTTCTATAGTACTCATATAAAATCCTGAAAAATTAAAAGTGGACGGCTCTGCTGTCCGGAAATTACTTCCCACTTGTGTGTTGTAGTTTGCGTGCCGAAAAAAGCCTTTCACAGAAAAGGCGCACATTTCTAGATAAGATATAAATTAGTTAAAGAAAATGTGATAGGCTTGTTGTTACAATGGCACAACGAGAATCTGTGTACGTACAATACTGATATGTTTCTCATTCTTAGTTTTTATTTAATTCTGCCTAAAAATATTGGTTTTAGCATAAAATACTTAAACCAACGGAGAGGCTAAATTTTATAGGAATAAAGTAGTTTTTATAGTCCGAACCTAACGGAATCCGATCTAGCAACCGTTAATTTCCTAATATTGCCATTACGTTATTCCTTTTATGTTTAAATCAATATTTTACACGTGTCAAAAAAAGTCTTTCTGCATGGAGGAAGAAGGCGGAGGAGCAGAACCCCGAAATGGGTCTTCATAGTATCTCCTAGGGATCCAGCAGCTGGAAGAGAGGAATGTGTGAAATCGGGTTAAGAGGGCTTCAGGGATGAGGGATGAAATTCTGAATGGTGTAGCACGTTACCAGGAACCTATGTATATATGGAATATGGGATAGAAGTGTGAGATGACGGCTTGATCCTATTATCTTCCTCCTTCACCTTTTGTCGACAGTTCACTTTCCCCGCCTCCTACTATTATTATGCATAGGCTCCAATACGTACTAGTACTTATTCCGAATCCAACGGAAGGAAGGATATAAGACATAAACACCATCTCCGAGTCAGGCATTAACCCAGGCGGCTCAAATGGGATCTAGCCAGTGTTTCAAGTATTTATCAAGTGATAAATACCACCCCGATTAAAACTGTATTTTTATCACATTTAATCCGAGGGGTTTGCTGATAAAAAGTGATACAAAGTGATAAAAACTATTTTAAGGAAAAATCGAGGTGTAGTAAGTTGAGAGAGTGGAACTAAAGAGTGAAAACTAGCCCGGGTTTTCAATTAGGTCTGTAATGTTTCAGAGAATCACAATGGTATCGGATTCAGCATGACTAAAGTGTACAGATAACAGATATAGACAGACTACAGGAGCCTGGTTTCTCTCGTGCGAGCCGTCTGACTTGTGGTAAGTACGCGAGGGCTATCCCGGCTCAGTTTGAGAGAGTTGATCGACTATTTGACAAGACATTTCAGGTTTAATTATTTGAATTTAAAAATAATTAATGGACTCCCTATAGTAGAGAATTACAGGTAAAACGTAAATAGAGAGTTGAGAAAACGTAGTTGCAGCCAAAAATAGTAATTTAATTCATTATCATTTGTTGATTTTAGTTCAATATTGGGCTGATTTTGAATTTTGGCGCGCTTCCGCCATTTTTATCACTTTTAATCGTTTTTATCACTTTTTATCAGTAAACGATAAAAAGTGATCAAAAACGTGCAAAGTGGTACAAAGTCGAAACACTGGATCTAGCCGACCCAGCAGAGCAAAGGCAAAAGGCACTAGACAAGACATGCCCCACGTCTATTTTTTTTTAGATTCGGCCCAAAAATTGAAGGGAAAGTTAAACTTTATTCGTTATCCTCCAGTTCTCTAAAATTGGATTAGGGCGGAGAGGGGCCCGCCCAGGGAAGAAATATATTATGCGGGCATCAGACCGCATGTAAAACCCAGTTCCGTCCTCCAGGAATGGGGACAGTATTATTTAGGAGACGAGACATGACCAGGCACGTCATAATAGGCTCAGATTCTGACAAGGGCCTCGGGTCTAGACCGGGGAAAGTACGGAATCATAAGTGGATGGAATTGTAAATACTCATATTCTCCCACATGCTCTTCGGGAAGTTGGCTAAGTACAGGTTGGGATATTGGGAGTGATTCGGGGCTTAGCCCTGTCCAAGGCACATGGGACGTCTTAGATGAGGCCGGGACTCCGAAACACAATTTTCACGCCTTAAAAATGCATGACCCTATTGGGAAGACTTTAGTGGGGAAGGGGGAATATGTCGTAGGTCCTAGGTCCTCGGAGAGCCTGGCACAAGTTTCAAACAAACTGTAAGCCTCAGCACAGCACTCAGCATGGGCAATCTTTTTAAAATTGGCGCCTCCAGAAAATGCTTCTGCTCGGCAACATCCGTCTGTTCAGAATTGCGCAAGGACAGACTTGGGACATTGTTTCCCAGATTAACGGAATTCTGGGATGGAAAGTTTGACGAATTGTGTTACAACTATCTCACCTTTTTTTTTTTTTTACAAAACTGAAAAATTGTTCAAATAAAATTCGGAAAATACATTGTGGCAATGTTTGGCAATACAAAATCATTAAGCTAAATGACAGGATGAAAGTATGGATCTTTCGAGCGATTATATTTAATTTAGTTCATCAAATCAGTGTCAGAGTCGTGCTAAAGTATTTCTGGTAAACTTTCGTCAATTGTGAATACACATTTGTAATATCTGTGAAAATGGACCAGGTTAAAAGGGATTTTGGGTCAAATAAAAAACTATACCTATACATAAGAGATATCGCGGGTAAGGGACGTAAATATCGGTTTTAAGAGCTCCATTTTAACGTAAATGGGCAGCTTTTAAAAATGTATGCACTTTTTGATAAAATTGACTGCTGAATTTAAAAAAATGTAGCTTTTCCATGAGAAAATATTTATTTTACTTCTAGAAAGGTTTTACTAGTATGTACATTGCTAGGTTTTAGCTGCCTCCAGACTCCGACACACGGGGATGCCAAGATTAGAATATTAAAATGAGTTTTTTTTTTCCCCTAAAAAGGAAAATAGATCTAGGTCTTCCTTTTCCTGCCCCCTCAAACGTATGCAGTTACGTAGATCTATCCAAGGCCTCCAATCCCACCATCCTTTCTCCACTTTCCTGCCCAGCCTAATTTATTTATAAAAGTCTCAGCTACGGAGTCTTTAATCCGGCATAAACCCGGACAGCATGTGTGTGTTCGGCCTCAAATTGAATTTTGTTCAAGGTGGCAGGGGAAGGTGACGAAGGGTCGTATATTCTGCCCAGCCCCCACAACACAACAGCAGAGTAAGCCGCCTAAGCCCCGGACTTTCTCCACCTTTCTCCCTCCTGACAGGCATAATTTAGTGACCTGGGCCGCCCATTCAGATCCTCAGGCCCGATTATGCCGGGGACCGAGCGGATAAAACTAATTTTCCCTTTGTCAAATTAAAACCTCATTACCGGCATTTTCCTTGGGTCAGGATGGAGATGACGAGAGAAGTTTAATACCATGTTTGGAGGGCATTGAGGCCGGGTGGGGAGTGACAGGGGAACATGGGCTCCCGTCACGCGACAAAAGTGAAGTTTTATGGGCGGACAGGCATTTAGGCAAGGGGTCCAACTTGTGAGCGGGCCATCTACAAGTTGTTAGGTCCAGGCAGGGCCTATACTTGTCTAAATTATTGTTATGTTGAAATGAAATGGTCGGGCTAAGTATTGGGGCCGAATCCTGATCAGTGATAAGCTTTCCGTGACACGTAGCTATTTCCGGTTCCGCTCATAAATTGGCTACCTTCGAGTCCATTGTAGCCGCTCCAGTCCCAAACTTTAAATTGACACTTTTATACGTACTCGTAGGGATGCCATTATTGTTATGTAAGGGTTGGAGAAAGTTTGGAGAAAGTCCAACTTGGAAATCAAATTACGACCCGTGCCCACCGTTCAAACCGCAATTGGGACGGCGTACCTATTTTATTGAGTTCCAAATAGTTAGCATTCCCACGCTCCGGCCAAATTGTATTGATACGATTATTCTAATAGTGCAAGTTGAAGGTTGAACTCTAACTACTATTTTTCACTTCAAAAGTATTCTTTAAAAAAGGAAGAAATAATATTCCGCTTTTCAACTACATATACTATAGTTTTCTACCAGGGCCAAAAATTCAAAATTCAAATCATTATTCAGAAAAATGTGAGCGCGAAAAAAAAATCCTTCAGGGGAGTCATCGCTGTTTTAGTTAGGAACCATTTTTTTTAGGTGCCGCAATACATTGTACGTAAACAAACCAGCTGAAAATTGGTGATCAGCTTTTAGCTAAACATTTATTTTCACGAACTCTTTAATTGCCTTCATTGGCAATATATTTATTATTCCTATATTTAAATACAATGCCAAGTTGCTTTTAAATACTGGACCTGCATTAACAGACAGAAATAACAATGGACGTTTAACTGAATAATAAATAAATACATGTAACTTCCTGCTAACTCTGGTACAGTCATAATTACAAAGACTCGTTTTTTTTAGAAAAAGCATTTCACTTAGTCAGATTCACTAATTAGGCAAATTCTGTTTATTTTTTTAGCAACACACATTAGTTAAAAAAATAGCTTTCATAATATTGAGTCATTTGATTTAGACGCAGTTTTTGACATTTTCCCGATAATTTATACATGTCTATCAGCCTGACACATTATTCCCAAGTTGAGCCGTCAATTCGGGCAACCAATTCTCAGCTTTTAATTTACAGGTAGACAGGTCTACTTATTACCTCCATATAGAATTAATTGTACCCTTGCCAAGAACTTAATTTATGTCATCCCCCTCCCATTCCTCATCCCTCACCTGCCTTTCCCACAATGGAATCAATAAAATCCTGACGATGCCGAGGCATTAAGTCTCCTCTCTCCATTTCTTTGCCCTTGAGAAGGGGGAACCCGCCCTCCCTATGTAAACCCTTTTAAGGGAAACATTCGGAAATGAAAAAGTGACTGTTTAGGAGAAGACTGGGCCCGGCGGCCCTGATTGACCCAGCCCACATACGCACATAATCCATTATCTCTATAGCCCTATATATCGGCGGCCCCCATTGTAGTTGGTATTCTAATAATGTGGGCTAGAGAATGAGCATTAGAAAGTAATAGAGTAAAATGGGCTGGAGGGAGCTTTGGAGAGATTATGACATGAATAGGAGCTCAGCCTATATTCCTCCGCTCTCTCTCTACAATGAGTTCAAAGGGAGAAAGCCTGTTTGGGAGTCAAAGTTGGGCTTTGACTGCTGCTGCTGTTCAGAGAACACTGTTCCGGCGGAAAAGGCAGGGAAAGTGTGATTGAGGAAGGATCTCTTATCCACTAAACCACTTTTACAAAAAACTAGCCAACAAGCCCGCCCTAACGCGGAATCAGCAACTACATTTTATACACATTTCTAGAGTACATGTGCCATAAAGGGGTTGAATGTAGGCATGATGGCACATGTAGTCTAGAAATGTGTAGAAAATGTAGTTGCTGATTCCGCGTTAGGGCGGGCTTGTTGGCTAGTCAAAGTAGAAGTATTTAAATACAATTTACAATACGGTGCGCATACCGTTTAAGTTAAACTATCATTATTGGTATCCATCCCTTCGGCATATTTACCACTAACCGGAGAAAAAGTCCTCACATTTTAATCAATTTCCAGGCTTATGGAGTAGTGACATGAGAATAATAATAGTTTTTTGTAGATACTCATAATACCCATAATAGGTTTTACTCTTAACTGTTGTATGTAGTTTAAAGTAAGTCCTACAATTCATTTCTGCATATTTAATTATTGAGTGAATTCCAACGTTGTCCTAACAACGCGCGTATATTACGGTTCCAGTGCCCCAAACAGTTTGCATAGGTCATGAAACCGAACAAACATCCAAGCAAGTTCCTTCCGTCTTTATATATAGGATACGCACACAGCATGCCAGCAGCGCGGGCACACTAGCTGAGTCCTCCTCTAATGGACTCTCAAAAGCTACTCGCGTCGGCAAAAATTGCATTATGTAATGTACGATTCAAGCTATGTTCGTATGAAGACTACGACTTGTACAGTGTGTTGAGCTCTATCAATGCAAAATTTTATATTGAAATCCACCATTACTTAAAATTCCAAGTAAATATGCTTGTTCCCGCTCGGACTTCTAACATACGTAGTTTGACTTGATTTTTAATTATTTTCTACGCTTATCATGATAAAATAAATTGCAGAATTGGAAACAGCTCCCAATTCTAAACTAATGAATTTAACTATTAAATTTTGCTTTGCTGGACACCGACGACAGTATTCAGTATTGTCAAAATGCGTTACAACCATACATGGAATCGATTCCAGGGTATGTTGCTCACCTATGTTGGAACATGTCCGAGACAAAAACTCGATTCAGAAGCTGCCTGAAAATTGCCTTTATCGCCATTTATTAAATTAAATGCCAGGGGTTCAGGGATAGGTAGTCTAGACCAGTCTCGGCCTATTGGGAATGCATTAGTTAGGTACCATAAAAGGCAACTTAGTTTCAACTAATCTAATCTTAAGTTTACGAGCAACGAACCGAATTGATTGGCTAGAATCAGCCAAAAGCAATATTTCTATATTCTAGTAATTTAAGTCACCTAAAGGCCCAATGTAACTGAAGTATTCATACTTACGGTTTTATATATTACCCATGAGAAGCGTTTGTATTATTGGCCAGCAAAGCTAAGTATGCTTCATTAAAATAAAATCTAAGCTATAGCGGAGCCTGAGTCTTGCCAATGAGTTGCATTCGAAATTGCAATACATTTTAACACAGCTGCGTGCCGTCCTGACGTCAAAAGAGTTTCTTGTGACAATTGGCAACGCTCGTCTCCATGAACTTAGTCCGTTTTGTGGGCGGAATAAAAAGATAAAGTTTCACCTACCTCAACTTTTTCCCCAAACACAAGCTTCCCAAAGTTTTGACTTCCTAAACAGGAGTCAACATTGAGGACCTAGGAGGCGTAATCTGGCCTCAGGGCATAAAGCGGAGCCTAACCCGGAAATAAACGGCGAGCAATAAAATGGGAGGCAAGATTGAATGGACTTCTCCACTGCTTTCTGCCCAAGCCACCGGCGGCCGCCTGATGAGCTAGACGTGCTGAGATTACAGCAACGGATCCTCCGTGGTGCTCTATTAAAAAGTTCAGCCTACGACTCTCGTCCTTCAGTCCTCAGTTCAAGACAGGGAAGGCTCATGTATGGCTCTTCCTACCGTACTTCCTTGGCCCTTAATCCAGAACCCAAGCCTATCTCAACCAGATCTGCTGATCAGAATTAAATGGAGGGAAAGGGCGGGGGCGTGTGAGTGTGAGCCGATATAGCAGGAAGTCCGGGATTTAGGTACATAGATAGGCTACCTCTTTTAATGGGGTCCAGCCTTGTATACGGAAGAGCGGACATCATTACGTCTTATGACTCCCTCACCAATTCCGGGCCCCGCCCACAGGAAAATTGGATATTGGATTCCCCAGTCTAAGTTACAGGAACAGGATATGGGTCAGCTGGTCAGTCGGTATTATCGTACTATCAACTCGAACACATACTAGTATGTGCATGGTAGTTTAAGAAAAGCATGGAGCACTGACTCAAGTAACATGTTTTCAAATGAGGCTTTCACTGGATTTCAGGCAAGTTGTATTTTAAGCGTCCTGTATTAATACTGATATTGACCAGGTATTTACTTCAAGTGTCAATATATTGATTCTGACCTGGTATTTACACTTCTAATGTCAATACACTGATTTTGATCCATCTACTAGAAGAAGATATCTACTTGAAGTGTCAGCATAGTGATTGTGACCAAGTATTTCCTTGAAGTATAAACGTACTGAGTTTGACCAGTGAAAAACTTTTCTTGTCCAGCTATTCATCCGAAAGTCTACACTCAACTGCGCCCTAATTAAGAACCAACCATGAGAATGATTAATTAAAGGTCATTTTTAAGAACGACTTATTTTTCTAACTAAAATTCTGACTTCTGCTCCGCACATGCGTTTAACACTGCTAAGCATGCGTATGCTTTCATTTAGTCATTCAAGCTTAGCTTTCAAATCTCCCACCTCCCAATATGACCCTCCGTGTTACGAGCGGTAGTAGGTAGATTTTATTTGTGTCCCATGCCGAATTTGTTTGTTAAAGTTGAAGTGACGGCTAAAGAAGGCGGGCGGGTTGATAATGTACTGCAAGAGGGCCGTAACACAGACACGCGCCTAATCGTGATGCATAGGACTTGGACTCCCTGACAAATGCGGACTGACATTGGAAGTGGTCCCGACTCCCGACTTCCAGCCGAGGCCATGCATGTCATTGGGGACCAATATTAGAGTCAGTTGGACGACTAGTAGGGCCTACTAAATGGTAGGCCCGAGATGGGGACTGATATCAATATCTTGGCTGTCAGTGATTCCTTGGGCACAGTGGCCCCCCGCCGGCCGGCACACTTTCATCGGATCCTCCGGCCCTGTCTCTTCTTAACTGCGTACACTATGAATGGGACACGAGAGAGAGCGGAGAGACATTAAAGTTAAACCTGATGGCTTTACCAAGCAGATACGACGGGCCTGGAGAACTGGAGCTAGAAGACGTCATTCAACCCGAGATCAGTGATCAGTGATCTGTAGTGAATAGCTCCACTCCTATATTCCAGAAGGTATAATTAAAAATTCGGGCCCACTAATATTCTGAACTAGTTACAAGAAAAGCTTCAAGCTTACTATATACAAATCGGGTTCAGGAAGTCGTGCAGCGTACCTAATTCTGTTTCTATTTAAATGTCCTGACTCCTGCACTTTGATAATTACCATAAGTATGTGGGCCAACGTTAACCCATTGTAGCTCAAAGGTAAGGGGTCATAGGAATATGAAAGTTTGCGCGCGATTACATCTAACCGAGTAGGCACAACAGTAATACTTTATCACGAAAGAAAACTCAGGTCCTAAATACACTTAGGTCGGCAGAGGTCAAAGGTCGCGGGGACAAAGGTCAAGGGATCCCACCCTTTTAAGTTGGAGCTTGGATCTAAGAAAATTACAAAAATGTTGATCTATTATTTGCCTAAATCTGTCGGCTAGTTTCGGCGAGGAACCCGGACAAACAGATAGACATAGACAGACAGCCCTACGATTTCATATATTAAGTGCATATGACCCGCTTTTTAAAATCCAGAGGCCTGCAATATTGTATTAAGTGAAACATTCTTTTACAAGCCTGAACTTTGGATTCTATCCAATCTTGACCTCCGGCTTCGGTCTCTCCATTTAGAGCGTAACAGAGTGTGAGAGCCCCTAAGACAATCACCGGATCCGCCCATCACCCGCATAATGGACTCACCTCCGGCTTGTTTTACATGGAATGGCCCATTCCCCTTCCGGTGCATAATGTAACCCGACACTCCGGGATCCGGGAGCCCATAAAAAGGGAGAGTGCATGAAGTGTAGCGGGACTCACTTCAGTTTTATGACAATTTAACCCGACTCGTGGGAGGAGAGACATTGGATCAAGGAAAGTGCCCGAATCGAGTTCCATAACTTCATCCTTCGGACTCAAGTCCTGCATTTACGCTCCCGCACCGCGGAGGACCTTCTGGATCCAAGTAATAAATATTATATGTATTGAACCCAGGGCATTTGGGACAGCGGGCCTATTTGCCCAGACCAGCTTATGTCCCCACCCACCATTATTACCTACGTTTACATAATATCTCGGTTATACAGATACTACCGAGACTACGATCCCATACATTTCTATAGATATCATTTGGCGAAATGACTCCGGACTCCAACCCCAGGCCAATCCTTCCAATATTTTGTAGCTTTTTAAGGATCTCTCAAATTGAGCTGAAGGAAGAATGGAATGGGATGGATGAGCGAGATGCAGTAAACTTGAGGATCCTTTTACCATTGTTCCCATTAAGGGGAGGCATAAAAGAGAAAGTACGAGGGGCGTCCTTAAACTTTAGATCCAGAACTTAAAACTTCGGAAATATCTAACATTTTTTATGGTACGGTAGTAGCTGAAAAGTATACAAAAAGCGTTCAAAAATGCTGATTCTCTTCAAGTGAATTCAATATTTTCTTCGTTCACGAACTAAATATGATTTGATTTGGTCGGTTTAAAAAGTTTCAGTTTTTCCGTGGCCAAATACCTACGTCGATTTCCCTTGAGGATAATCAGTACTTTACTCTTACTTCAAAACAAGGTTTCGTTAAAAATCAGCACAGACCATACAATGAGTCTACACAGCTACAACCTTATTGGAAGTCTCAAAGGTTGCATGAAGGGTGCTATAATTACTGTAGTTCCATAGTCGGGCTTTGTGGTAAATGGGATGGATACACAAATGTGTCGTGCCAAATATTCATAAAATTATATTTTGGTAGTAAAAGATAAAATATTCTCCATTACTCTAAGTATATTACAATTCGGCAAAAGGAATATTTGATAGATCTGTAATAAATCCATTATTCGGGCGCTGCTCCTCAGTTCTGAGTTATTTGGTTCGGACCTGGGACCTGGGACTGACAAGTGATCCACCTTCCAATTCCAATGTGAAAATGGATCACGCCAGCGGAGGCCGGCGTAGATCTCACATCACAGTCACAAGTCACAATGTAGAAAGTAATGTTTTCAAATTCAGTGAATCCATCAGATCTCATCCCTGTTCAATGTGTAGATTGAATTCGGAACGAGTTACAAACGATGCAGAAGCTAATGCTTCGCAAGCCGAAGACCGTAAGCTCAAAGAAGCATATGTATGTATAGTATAAGGCTTCTCTTGCCCAGAGTGGATTTAAATCCCACATCCCATTACGCTGGGATTTAATGGGATATAATAGGATCTGGGTTTTGTGAGTAGGTAAATGGGATTTAGTAGGAGGCTTGAAAATAATCTAAATCCTAACACAATGGGATCACATTAAATCCCACGGAACAACTCCTCCGGCCAGGTCGGGCCATAACTCCCAAGACACCCCTCGTACTCCCGCAAACCCAGTCGTAATTACAAGGAGGGAATTCAAACTTTCGTTCGGCGTAAAAGCATATGAATATGAATATGAATGGTGAAGCGGAGGGTCCTCGACTCGACTGCTTGTAAAATGTCAGCTTCTTTATGGTCTCGAGTCCCGAGCAAATAGGACCCGTATGCTGAGCTTGACATTTGTACAAAGGCGCTAGGTCTTGACCGCTTTATTCCTCCCTCCTAGAAAGTCAGCTTTCTCCGTTGAGGGCCAAGCTCCCCTATCTCTCATCATCATCATTAGGTAAATATTTTGGAAGGTTGAGGAGGAATATCTAATGCGGGCATTGGGCCTCCTATATATAGATACATACATACTCCTTCCGCCGTAGGATTCATATGGCTCGGCTTAGTTCCTCTCAATGTAGTTTAAACAAACAAGCCTTATTTATTCCTAACTTTCCTCCCGCCTGAGTAAATAGGGAAAAAGTTGAATTATTTTGGGAGCCTCATCCGTCAAAGGGAATTATTCCGTTTTCCCTTCCTCCTCAGTTCACTAGATTGAGACCGAGGGGGGCAAAGGCAAAGACAAAGGCACTTCCTCAAATTATATACTACTTCGATCCCGAAAAAGCATGGACTCAATACTACTGCCAGTAGCAGGGATGTAAGATGTAATGTAATGAGTCTGCCAAAGAAGAGGGGCGTGGGCTGGGCTCTCTACTGGGTCAACCAAATGGAATAATCCAAAGGTTCAAGCTCGACATAACACGGCCTCATATTTCAGGAAGAGTCACCCAAACTTTTTTGAACTTTTCACACAATATTGAGAATTTCGAAATGAGGATACGACGGCCAAGAACTAAAGGGGACGGGAAAATAGTTCTGAGAAAAATATTCAACAAATGAATGCATTAACCAGTAGCACACAAATTACATATATTTATGTGGCAGAATAAAGTGGACATGCTGTATTTGCACAAGGGCTAGTCGTTATCGTTAGCCATGTATCATGCCTAAGGTCTTTAGGTAGAAATTATAATAACCCAAGGCCTAGTCTCAAGGACCTATCACCTTAGACCTTAATGATAATGAGCCTACCAGCTTACAAATGATTATGATTATGGAATAAACGCAGTCCGCCTAATTTCCTCCTCAATGTGTGCCAATAGCAATTAGTGGCTGGTTAACCTTTCCTGTGCTCAAGTCCAATCTACTCCGCGGAATTTAGCGCTTCCCTGATCCTGGCCTAGAGTCAGTCTTGCTCAAAGGGAAGGACGGGCTGAGTAGGCCTTCATTTCCTAAGCTTGGATTAGGGCTTAATAGGCGGATTTCCGGATCAAGTTTGGCAGCGGGTTGGTCAAGGAACACGTGGCTCACCGGGCATTGCATTATGAGAGGCTTCCGCCTTATGGTCACCCAGCTGGCTCAATTCAATCGATTCTGCATGATGGATTTGGATTAGGCAGCTAGGACATAGGCATCGTCTCAAACAGAAATAGTTCCTCAATATTTGCACTTTCCCAAGTGCTTCAAAAGCGGAATATTGCTATACTTGCTCCCTGTTATTAGAGTGGGCGGGTCCTTAGAGCATAACTTCATATCAAGGGGGGTTTGAATGAAATGTCCCGCTGAATTTCCGAAAAACAAAAAACCGCTATTTTTCTCACACGCCGAAAATATAGATTTTGACAGTATAACTACTTATAACATTTAGTGGAATAACTATAACATTTACCGGAATTAACCATTTTTTTTTCGCCAAACCTGACCTAACATTACATATTAACAGTAACTGAATTAATCTATATTTCTCCCGACAGGACAGACAACAATACCAATTAGAGATATGCACCTTATGCACCATCACCATATCCACTTTAGGATTAGTTTCATCCTGAGTTAAAGGTTTCATATGACTTTTACCGGCAAATGATGGTGATCGAATGCATTGACGTAGGTATGTTTGGAACGGTTGGTTGGAGTAATTACGCGTTTTGCGCCGACGCAGCTGGAATAACTAAGTCGCCATGCATGAATGCGAGCCACCTTGAACTCCTTCCTTGAAAATGCGCGCCAAAGAAAGAAACGCCTCCGATTAGAGACATGCACCTTCTCCTAGGCCACCTGAAGGCTTTAATTCGGTGCTTCGTGGAGCTTTTGACCGCAAATAGTGCGGATCAACTACATTGACGTATTTGGAATACGCTTTAGACGACGCAGTTAGAATAACAAAGTTACTGTGAATCTACCTGGGATCATTCCTGAAAAAGGCCCCTTCAAACTCGGAAACGGCACGGATTAGAGACATGCACCTTATCCTAGGCCACCTGAAAGCTTTAATTCGGTCCTTCATGGAACTTTTGACCGCAAACTGTGCATTATCTGGATCTGGGAGGACCATTAGAGTAATTAGGGGCTTCACCGCCCACCCCTTGCCGCGCCTTCCAGGCCCTTGTAATGGATTGTGTGGTTGTAGGAACTATTTTAATTCCTTTTAGTACTTCATTCCCTTTCTCCTCCGGTTTCCCCTTCAAGGGAATTCGTGGAGAAAGGCCGGGCCCAAATTGACAGACAGGTGAGTCTACTAACCCAAAAAGAAATGAAATAAGAGCTCCTTCCTTTTCTAAGATAGGCATATCTCTCTGTAGAGTTGGAGCCCAATACAATGTCAGGCCCTATAGATATACCACTTCAAATTGATTTTTCCTCCTCCCCACAAATTAATGAATTACCTATATAGTAATCCCTATCTCAGCCCCAGCCCCCGCCCCCGCCCCACCCCTTCCTCTTGACTGAAGTGGGAGATAAGGGGAGAGTCCCAATGTTTGCACTCACTTTCCCCGGCTCCGTCCGCATAAATATGTAATGGGCCCGGGAACCGAGAGCTAATGATACTAATAATAATATGGAGGGATACGGGCAGGGCACTGGACAGGCCCAAATGCCTGGGTCGTCGGCGTGATTAAGGAATAATAACAGGTTAGGAGTCCCTGTCTCCAGCCCAAATTGGGACTTTGCATACTTGGGAGACTATGACTGATGACGTCGTGCGTGGAAGCTCCAACCGGAATAATGACTAATGTGGGGGTCCCAGGCACTCGTGCGGAGAGAGATAGTAGTAAATAAGTCGATTTGAGGGAGGCGCATGGAAGGCTACGGTTCCGTTTCATGGAAGAAAACAGGAAGGGGCAAAGAACTTTCTCGAATTCTCGGGGATTTAAGCCTAGCTTCAACGACATATTTGTCAAGGAGAAGTATATGAGCCCATATGAGGTGTCAAGTGTCAAGGATCAAAGATTAATTCAGTTTGGAAATGGGACACTTTAAAAAAAACATACCATTCTGTAACCTAACGTATAACGTGTAAGTTTCATAACGTACATTTAATTTTACGAAAGTCAAATTGTTGAAAGCTAATGTTTAGAAAAAATGTCTCACATCAAATGAATGTAGGCGCCCATTCATTCATGGAAGGAAAATCGATGCGGAGGATTCGTAATTAAATTCACATTGTGACTCTTCAAGTTAATCAATGGTGTTTATTAAGCTTGCGCGTTTGACTTTGTCCAGTTCTGGTGGAAATTTAAAAAATACTTCGTTAGTTATGGCCATGTGATGGTAGACAAAACTGCTAAAAACCCAGTGCCACTTGTGTCATTGTTAATTTTATAACCAGGAACCAAGCACAATTAACAATGAATTTAGTAAAATTCGCATTCTAAAAGCGGAATCGCGCATGACAAAATGGCGCTGTACTGTATTTACTCAAAAGAGCGGGTAGTTTTTAGCTTACTAATCTGATCGTCCTAAACTTGCATGCGTTAGTGAGCTAACTTAGAAATTAATCACTTTGTCAATGAGAACTGCGTAAGAATTGCAATGATTAAAGACAGCCGCTCGGTATACTTAACACAGCTACAAACACAACTCCTTGCTCCTCCAAAGTTCCAACTTTGACAGAAGGTCTATTTGCTTACAAAACAAAGTTTCAAATTTCAAGAAGTGACCGGCGGACTTTGGATTGGGAACCCGATCCCTGAGCCGGTCCCCAAGGCTTGAAACTTGAAAGTGTAGTGTACTATTTACCTAGTAATTGATATAGTACCTTGGTATCTGCATCTCAACCTCATCCAAACTGTCGGTGGGCGTAGGCGGTGCTTTCTCGAAGAGGCGTCCGGGAGCCAGGGTCAAATGATTGCAGGACTTGAGGTGATGCCAGTGAAATTTGGAGTTCTTCCGCTGTTTCCCAACAAGCGTCTTTGCCTGCTCTCTCTCCCTCCGTCGCTCTTCCTCACGTCGTTGTAGGTTATGGAGTCGGAAGAAGAATACGTTCGACATTTCGGGCCACCACTCGCCAGAACCTAGGCGTAGTAGGAGGGCGGACCACCAGAAGGCATGGACACACTTCGGCCCCCGGCCTCTTCTCTCCCCGGCTACCTCGACAACCCGGCCTCACAACTATCAGACCCAACTATACCCGCCTCCTGTCCACCCGCCGCCGCTGTCTCACCGAACTACGCTCCTGGCTCCCTGGCTCTCTGGCTTCTGCGGGAATCCGATGTTGACTCACTTTAGCACAATAAGGATTGAGTCAATACTGTCACTCACTCTGTCCACTATTTAGCCCTACTCTTACTGTCTCAGCACAAATTAGACTAAATGGCCCGGGCCGGCAAGGACGTCAAATCAACTTGAGGTTGAGATTGAGAATACGATAATTCCTGCTGGATTCCATATAATTTCTACAGGGAAAAAATATATTTCAGAAGAAATTAAAATCCAAATTCTTAATTCAGGTGAATCGTATTTACCAAAAATTAAATTAAATTGACCGCGCGAGCAAGGAATTAGAGTTTCAACTTGAAAAAAAAATTGGCTGGTGAAATTTAGATTCTACCGGGAAATTCAAAATATTAGTCGTTTCAATTGGATTATCATCATCTTATAGGTAAGCACAAGCACTATTAGCTTTTAGCTTACTCGCTTTCACATTTCACATTATTATTTAACTACGTTAGGTTAGGTTTGGCTAACAAAAAATGTCCAGCTAGCCTTGGGTTACAAAATATGTTAAGTTTGGTTAGAATTTAAGCAACAATTACCACGGCTTGGGTTACAGATAACGTTGTTAGCTTTGTTACAGAAAATGTTGTTATGTTTGGGATACAAAATGTTGTTATGTTTGGGATACAAAATGTTGTTATGTTTGGGATACAAAATGCTGTTATGTTTGGGATACAAAATTTTGTTATGTTTGGGATACAAAATTTTGTTATATTTGGGATACAAAATATTGTTATGTTTGGGATACAAAACAAGTGTTAGGCTAGGTTTGAGATGCAAAACAAATATTAGGTTAGGTTTGTGTCACAGAAAATACTATATATGTTTGGGATATAATAAATGTAAGGTTAGGTTAGGTTTGTGTTACACAAAATATTAGGTTAGCCTTGTCTTACAGAAAATGTTACGTTTGGGATACAAAAAATATTCGGTTAGGTTGGAGTTACAGAAAATGTTAGGTAGGCGTGTTTATGTCAGGTTATCGCTACAGAAAATGTTACGCTAAAGGGCAACAGAAAATGTTGCGTCAGATTTTCCCTACAAAGAACGTTGGGCTTTGGGCTAAATTTAGCCTACGAAAAGGTTTGGTTGGGCTAGAAAAAATGTAAAAGGAATCAATTCCACTGAACGCGCGCTATTGTTTTCCCGTCAGCAACTATTTTTCCCGGCATGAAAAACACACTAACACGCTAAGAATGTTCGAATTCTGAAGTACCTCAGGTATATATATGCTAAACCAGACCCAGGTAAAAGTTCTGAAACGGAAATCCAAGATTCGAAGCACTACTAGAAGTCCTTGAGTACGAAATCAATCCTCGGGAATTCAAAGGGCCGGACTCAAACGTTCAAAGAAGTTCTGTCAATCCCACTTGGGCACGGCGGAGACCAAGAACAATCCTCTCGGATTCCCTGTTATTGTTCCCAGTCCCACTTGGGCTCAAGATGTCCTCCTTTCGTTGGAAGTCAAGTCTACACTGTAGAATGCTCTGGATATGGATTACTTCCCTGGTCCTTTCTCGGTCATTAAAGGAGCCCGAGACCCTTTCACCCTTTCACCCTGTCAAGGCGTCGGTGTTGATATGATACTGTTTGAAAGCTTCTGGTCTCCCTGCCTATTGTAAGGTGTAAAGGCGGGTAGCTGGCCGTAACCGTTTGTGTCTCTGCTAGCTGTTGAGGAGGAACTGGAAGGGAACCCGGGTCTCGGCTCCCCTTTTCCCGTCTTGCCCGCCTGTTCCAGCAAAACAGGATCCGAGCACTTTAAAGGAGACTCGCCTACAGTTGGACGCCAGGCCCAATCCGCTAACACACCCGCCCGCCCTCGAAATAAGTGACCAAGTCGTCTTCTTCTGGTTAAGTAATGGCCAGCCTACTTCCCGTTTTTTTTGAGCCGCGGGTTATGATTAAGTAATTGAGAGTCCGACTTTGGGCCTGGATCCTTTTGCGTGGACACGCTCAGCGTAATATGAGCACATACGAGCCCACCCTTGACCCACTATTTACTGGGTTTTGATTGCTTTGGCTCCGGGATCCATTATTCAGGTAAATCGGGAACTTGGCCTAGATAGAAGGACCTAGGGCAGTGGGAATGGGAATAATTGATGCGACTCCGGACCTACTACGGGGCAGGGAAGGTTTAGGCTCCGTTCAAAAGTCAGAAGGGCTGTCAGTGTCAACTGTCACCCTCCTCACCCCCATGCATAGCTGTAGAAGTCATACACTCGAAGAGCGTGGCCGACTGCAGACTACAACAGTCCAATTGTCAGTTAATATTAGGAAGGACGCGAACTAGACCGCTTTGTTATATTTGCTAATGGTTTTTGGTAATTTGATTTGTTTCGGTTTTTTCGTTCGAATCTAGGACTAAGTATCGCGGGACAAAATATCGCAGGACCTTGTATCGCCGGACAAAGTATCGCGTGACCAAAGTATCGCATGGCCAAAGTATCGCTGGACGAAGTATCGCCGGACAAAGTATCGCG
>JAQFZY010000840.1:0-20855 GCA_034696285.1 Hypogastrura burkilli | reverse complement strand
CAAGGAAGAGTCCCGGTGGCTTAAAGAACAGTATGCAATACTGAAATCCGTTGACTAATAAAGCCCAATTTGAAAATAAAAATTTGAAAAATTTGTTCAATTCAATTTTGTAGTCAAAGCTAAAATAGTTCGGGGCTGATTCATTACTACTATTTATAGGCGAATAAGTTTTATAAAGACAAGATGGTAAAACAGACTGTAAGTGATGTACTTTAAATACGAGTTGGTCAATAATTTGTTCTTTTTGCAGATGTTGATACGCCTCAGCCAGACGAGAAGTCGTTGATTACATACATTTCTTCATTGTATGATGCTTTCCCAGAGCCACCCAAACTTCATCCATTGTACGACACTGTAAGTGGATTTAATAAATAAAAAAAGGGTAAAGGGTGGGTATTTATAGTCCGATATACCCGCAGGCCAGTCAGACTTTTTTTTTCATAGGTAGGAGAGGTGCGCTAACCTTATTTAAGGTCAGATATAAATATCGGAAGATCAACGTGTAGTTTACCTTTGGTTTAAGATCGATCTAATACTTACTGGTACGCTGCCCTAGCCTCACGGATGTCGAGTGTGCAATCTAGTCCCGTCTAACTTTATATGTACTTTGATCTAAAAGGTCTCGGGGAAAGGTTCCATAGCCAATTATGATAACTGAGTTGTAATAGATTATTCAATCTTACACTCCAGGAAAAACCTTCTGTTGCATATTATCGTTCACCCGTCAGGACAGTCTAATCACGTAGGTACGGAGCCGGTATCACGAATAGAGAATATGAATATTATTAGGAGAAAAAGCAGGGAGTTAATACGACTATGGGAGTGAGATCTCTTGTACTTATACACTCTTAGATTGGAATTTATATCCACTGAGCCACCGACGAATTGCCCATGAACACTGATACCCTAGGCATTAGATTAAAACGGTTCTCATTTTTCTTCCCATGAGACATCATTAGCCTCCGCTGTCTTTTTTTGGCACTACAACTTCTTACAATGATTTGAGTTTGTGATTTTACTGCACATTGCAGTGTCTTAGTAAGTGTTAAGGGGCCCATGCTTCAAGACGGCCTAAAAGTTACGGGATAATAATTTATGCCTAAGCGTAATACACCTAGTAGTAAGCCTTAGCATCCCAACAATCAAATAATAATATACGAAGATACTTTCTGTTTTTTCTAAGAATCTGTAAATCGTCGTACACGACTATGGCAAATGATTAAAGCAAACCAAAGCGTTAAGCCTCAGCTAATGGTTAATTATAAGACGGGTAGAAGAAAGTATTTATTGATTATTTTATCCGTGAAGGACGCTCAAAAAAAATGGGAAGAGTACAGAGAAACCGCCACGACTCTGTATACGTGGATTCGTGAGCATATCGCCGTAATGCAAGATCGTCATTTTTCATCCTCCTTGATCGACATAAGAAAGATGGCTACGGATATGAACCGTTTCCGTGTAGAAGAAGTGCCAGCTCGTTCACACTCAAAACAAAGACTGGCTCATTTGTTCAGAGACGTAGAAGTACGTTGCTCTTAAATTCAGTGGTTAAAATATACCTAGGTAAATGTTGTACACTAATTCTGATTCCTTCCTTTTCGTCACTAACAGAAACACTTCCGAGACGGCGAAATTGATCGAGAGTTACATTTGGAGAACATTGAAAGGAGTTGGCAAGTATTAATGATGTCCCATCAGGAGAAGGATCAAGCCATTCATGACGAGATTAAAAAGCTTGAGAAGCTTCAGCGGGTTGCTGAGAAAATCCACCGCGAAACAAAACAGGTTGAGATTCGCCTGGATGAAATCGAGCAACGGATTGAAGAAGAGGCCAAGCGTATTGATCGGCTTCATCCGCTTGATGCAAAGAATAATTGTGATCATTTAGAACGAGACCTTCATTTAAGTGAAGATACTATAAAGTCTATGTTCAATGATGCCCAAATGCTACGGGAGGCTCGTTTTCATCAAGCATCAGAGTTACATAAAATGTAAGGCTAAGTTCTATGCATAGAATAATTACAAGATAAATATAGAGATATGTATGATTTTACTTATGTGTCACAGGGTTCAGCATCTTCACCAGCGCTGGATCAGTATTCGGACTTTACTTCACAACCGGCTTATTTCCGTCCTTGCTTCCATTTCATTTCCGATTGAGGAAAAATCAGTGACACGAATGTCAAAGACTGTTTTAGAAACTCGTCTTGTAGAAACTGATGTTAACTTCCGACAAGTCCAGGAAGTATCAGAGTGGATTAAGAACAAGCAGGTAATCAGAATTAGATGTTACAATGAATTCGGTAAGGATTGCTTTCAATACTGGATTAATACACATTATAGAAGCAAGTCATTGACGCTGATTTTGGTAGCGATTTACCTTCTGTTCAAGCTGAACTCGAGAAACAACAAAAGGAACATCGCGTTGTTGAACGATACCAAACCAGTATAGATCGATGCGCTGCTGCCAAGAGTTCTTACCGTGGGGAGGAGCTCCAGCTCTACATAAATTATTTGAGTAATGTGCAGAAATCATACTCTGAACTCTTAATGTCTTCCAAGAAACGTCATTCGGACTTAGAAACCCTCATGGATTTCGTCCAAAGTGCAACTAACGAGCTTATATGGTTGAGTGAAAAAGAAGAGCGTGAGATAACACGGGATTGGAGCTCAAAGAATTTAAATTTAGTTGAAGTTGAGCAGTATTATGAGGTAGACTATTTTGAGATTTATTCATGTTCAATTCCCAATAACTAAATGCATCTGTAAAATGTGTAGTATCTTTCCCGTTCTAACCTCTGCCCATACTTCCTTTTATTCTGTCATGATCTCAAACGTGGTGTCGGCTTTCCATCCGTTCCTTAACTGGTATCTCTTTCGTTCTATGTTTTGAATTAAACGGGGCAGCATTGTTTCGGAGGTGGTGGTCAGGCAAGTTATTATATTACTAATATTTCCTCGTTTGTATGAGCTTCAAATATCGAACCCTTACACAAATTAATTATTCAAGTTGTCTGTTGTATAATATCGAATATTAATTTTATCCACGTAATCCTTTATTCAGTCCCTTATGAGTGAGCTGGAGAAACGGGAAATACAATTCAACGCTGTTCAGGATAGAGGAGAGTCGTTGGTCCTCCAGCACCACCCAGCCTCAAAATGTATTGAAACTTACATGTCGTCTATGCAAACGCAATGGGCTTGGCTTCTTCAGCTTACCCTTTGCCTTGAGACTCATTTAAAGTACGTGACTACGTATCAACAGTACTTCTCTCATGTTCACGACTGTGAACAAAACATCGCTAGGTAAATATTTATTATTTAGATTAATTGATTTAAAGCCGAAGACTCTGGTTCACCCTCGCTTTTACCATAATTTTCGTGCAATTATTCAGGCAAGAGCAGATGCTGAATTCAGTGTTTAGCAAAGCTGATTTTACACTGGATGAGGGGGAAGTTTTGTTGAAAGATATGCAGGATATGAGAGAAGAGTTGACTCGGTACGGAGACTTCGTCCAAAGTTTATCTAATCAAAGTCGGGAAATCATACCGCTGAAGCAACGAAAAATCAATGTCTCTCGTCCCCTCAATGTTACTGCGATTTGTAGTTACAAGCAAAATAATGTAAGTATATATTGGTTCGGCATTAAGAGGTCCATACTTGAGATGGGTATGATAATTGGTGTATGTTGTCCTTTCTCATTTACGCAGCAACAAATGGTGATCAACAAGGATGAGAGATGCGTTCTTTTGGACAATAGTCAAAGAGTTAGATGGAGAATCACAAATTCTTCCGGACTTGAAGGTATGGTCCCAGGCGTTTGCTTCCTTATCCCACCTCCAGACAAAGAAGCGTTGGATGCTGTTGAAAGAATTCGGAAACAGTATGATCGTGTTGTAACTCTCTGGCAGAAGAAGCAACTCAAAATGAGGCAAAACATGATCTTCGCCACAATTAAGGTTGTTAAGAGCTGGGACCTATCCCAGTTCCTAGCAATGGGAGCTGAACAACGAAATGCCATTAGAAGAGCCTTGAACGAGGACGCCGAAAAATTAATCCAAGAGGGCGATCCAAATGATCCTGCCTTACGACGGCTTCGGCGAGAAATTGATGAGGTGAATCGTTTGTTTGATCAGTTTGAGCGACAAGCTTCTGATGCTGAGAGTAAGTTCGGTATAGAATTTTTTTTACCAATGTGTAAATCATGATGTTGAATTTCAAACTTATATTATTCAAGAGTCGAAAAACACCAGCAAAATATTTTCTGAACAAGTGTCAATACTTCATTCCGAACTCGAGGACGTTGAAAGAACTCTTGTTAATCGTGTCAATGCAGTAATACCGCGTGATGTTGATAGCTTGGGAAGAATGGTTATCGAGCACAAGGAATTCGAAATGAGACTCCAATCGTACGAATCAAGAGTACAAACTGTCCAAAGGACGTATACCAGTATTCCTCAGAAAACTGCTTCACTCCAGGTTAAACTAGATAAAGTCGTCGAGAAGTTAGAACGCGTTTGGAGTCTCTCCAACCTCTACGTCGAGAGACTTAAGTGTGTTGAGCTGGTTATCACCAACTTAGAAGAAACAACAACAATTGTATCCAAGTTTGAGATGAAGCTGGCTTCCTATGACAATATACCGACGGATGATAATGGGATTAAAATGGTTAGCCTGTAAAAGCTCACGGCCTTTGAAAATCTCTTGAGCTAGTGTCGAACCTTTTTGTTATTGTTTTTCAGGTGGCCGATGATTTATTCAATTTGCAAAATACTGCTCAAGCTAAGCAACATCACGTTGATCAGTTGGCCGATGACACAAAGAACGTTCGTAGAATAGTTGAAAAATCTCGCGGAAGCCAAAAGCGGCACCCAGACGTTGAGAAATTGGAAGATGAAGTACACCGGACAACCACACGATGGACAAGTGCTTCGTCGCAAATCGTGGACAGGTACCAAGTTATTTGAACATCTACATGTTCTCGCGTGCAACAATGCTCCAAAATTCCTAACCTATCTGATAACTTCGAATTGGGTGTGATTAGAATTTCTTCAACTTTTCAGGCTCCGCTCGGTAGAACAGACCTCTGAATTGGCAACACGATACAACAGTTCGTATCAAACTGAAATGAATTGGTTGGACAATGTTGATACCAAAACGAAGAGCACTTCACTAACGGAAAGTGGCCGCGCCAGGAGTAAAATCCATCCTCATATGGTACCTTATTATTTTGCCAAGCTCATGTATTTTCAGTTTAACACATATATTAATTCATTCGCGTGGTTTTCTAGACTCTTTACAATAGCGTGATTGAGGAGAAGATTACTATTGAGCAAGTCAACACTATGGGTGCTAGATTGGCAAAGGAGGCCAGGGTATGTGTAAAATTATTACTATACTTCTTCTTGGATTCGGGATATTAATTTCTATGTTCACTTGCTACTGTGTCTGTCATTGTCCAGAATGAATCGTTAGTTATGAGCATGAATGAGTATAGGAAAAAGGTGGTCGAAGGACGTGCGCTGATGATGGTGTGAAGCAGTAAATATTTGTCCCTATATTTACGGCTAGCCTTTATTGTACGATACGAATAGTGTGTATAGTTTTAGAAAGGTATTACACGTATTAAGGCAAATTATTCAATTACGGAAGTTGAATCCACGTGTTTGGTAAGACCCTTGTTAATATGTTCACCATCACCACTGTAACCCGCTATAACCTCAATTGGTATCAATTCACTGGTGGCGGTGGGCAGGGTGTATATAAAGTAATAAATTTGATATTTGAATTTCAGTCTTTCTTTTTTTAACTTTAAATGGGTGTATTAACTGTTTCAAATACACTGCTCCTAAACATAACATTCAATTATTCTTAATAAAAGTACGAAGTATTAATCCTTACTTTCTTACCACATATTACATAATCAAACGTTAGTGAAAACTTACTTCTTTCCCCATTTTCTCAGCCATCTCAAGTTTAAAGTGTACTATTTACGTCTATGTTTACGTTTATGTACTTGTTTCGGGATGGTTGGGGGTTTGGATATGGGCTTGCTTGGTTGTGGTAGTTTCTTATTCGAAACAGTAATATAATATTTCGACAGCTAACGAAACTCTAACAGTATTAAACTTAACCAAATAACAGACTTATGACAAGAAGTTGGACGAGTTTCGGGAGAGTATGGACGATGCTCATCCCAGTTTGGATGCAAGCCTAGTCAAAAAACCAAAAGTAGAATCCGCTACAGAAGTCATTGTAAACGAGCTGGATCTCCTCAACCTTAAGTATCAACTATTGGCTGATAATCTGTTCCATCGCCTCCAGCAGTTGTTAACGTCTGCTAGGCTGGAGGATACTAATTTTGTTGTAAGTTCATATTCCGCGGTGCTTCATTTGGAAGCATCTGAGGTCACAGGTCACGCTCTGAATGGGATCTTTTCTATTTAGTTCTCAATTTCCGATGTACCTGCTCCTAGTCCTTTACGAACCTACCGAGTATCATCACATGGTTCAACTCCGTCAAGGTAAATCTAGTTTCATACACTTGACGACTGGACGTTCTTACTCCTTACCATTTGGCTATAATGCGGTATTTAAATTATTTTCAGGGAAATACCAATGCAAACCGAAGATGTTGTCGACGCAATGCAGCGATCTTGTGCTACAATTAACCTCAACTCAGTCGCGTCCCCAAAGAAAGGCTCTGTTACGACATTGAAAAATGGGGATACCAATGGTAAATCTGAACCAAATGGGAGCGCCGAACCCTTTCTCTCTCCAAGGTCTCCGGGTCTTCGATTTTCACAAATTCGTGGTACAAAAAGAGTAGAGCGAATAGAAGAGGGGATCTCAACAGAGACTGCTACCCAAATTCCCGTCGTTCTCGACCCACTAACCGGTGAAAGACTAACCCTTGCTCAAAGTTTGGTGGCTGGACTAATTGACATTAAGACGGGCGAATTTATCGACCCAAGAACAAATAGGAGAATAAGTCTTCAGGAGGCAGCCGAGTTAGGCTATATTATAGATCCAGGAATCCTGCAGAAGCTTCTAGGTGTATGTGGGCTCGTTGATCCGACAACAGGCCAAGAGCTCAGTCTTTTAGAGGCAGTTCGGAACGGATGGTATGACCTTAGCAAGGGATGTTTCATCAATCCCAGAACTGGAGAGCCAATGTCATCTGAACAGGCCATAAGAACAGGAATTCAGACTCAGCAAAAGGTAAGCAGCTCTAATGAAGGTTTCTCTCCACCAGAACCGTCTTCTACTTCGAATTCTGCTCCTCCTTTTGTTGACTTTGTAAGAAGTAGCGAGGTTGATCTAAAAACAGGCCATGTGTCACTTACAAGTGAGAACGATGTAATGACTCACGTGCCTTTACAGACTGCCGTGGGTGTTGGGCTAGTTCAAATTGAGTCGAAAATTAGCAGGCCGGGGAGCAGCTCCCTCTCTGACCTAATTGACCAATGTTTAATTGCACTCAATGAGGGTGGGCAAGATGGTGTGCTTGTGAAAGACAGATTTAGAGGAGAGCTGCTGAGCATTCCGGCTGCCATTGAGGCCGGACTCCTAAACCCCGACATCACGGAGATATACGATTCAGAAACTGGAAGAAGACTTTCTGTCTCTGATGCTGTGCGAACAAATATAATTGATTTGGCAAAAGGCCTTTGGGTTGACCGTAAAACTAAGACTAGTATCCCGTTGCAAGAAGCCAGAAATGCAATGTTAATTATGAGACCCCTCAGTTTGAAAGACTGTGTTGACATGGACTTAATTGACGAGCGTGCCCCAAGTGAAGTAATTGTAGACCCTATTACGAACCAAAGTCATACACTCTGCGAGTCGATTGGCCTAGGAATTCTTGACCATGATTCTTCAACTGTGAGTGATACTAAGGACGGCGGCTTGGTAAATTTACAAGAAGCCTTAGCAAGGGAAATTGTAACGTCAGAGGGAACTGTTCGGGACAGCGAAACCAGCGACGTTTACTCAATAAAAGAAGCTGCATCTAGAGGCCTTCTCTCTTCTGTTAAGCGAACGTCCATCTTTGACATTCCATGTATCATGGACCCAGCGAAGAAGGAATATGTTTCGCTAATCCAAGCAGTTGAGAGAGGAGTTGTGAATCCCAAGAACAAAACAGTGAGACCTGAGATTGGGAAGCTTCCAATAACTTTTCCCGAAGCGGCGAAGAAGCAGACAATCGATCCTCAAATTTACCCTACTCTCGCAAGCCCCAGCGGGTTTTACGATAAGAAGTCGAGAAGCTCAGAGCTTAGCGTTATTGAGGCTATTGTAGATCGTAAAATGTTGCCGAGTGGTGAAGTATATGATACAAAAACTCTTTCCTACATCCCAATGGACTTGTCAGTTGAGAGCGGTTCCTTTGATCCGGAGAAAGCGAGCTACTTGAAAGGACTCTACAATATTAACTTAACAACAGCCACTGTCACGAAAACAGTTCGTCACGTTGTAACTGTCCAGTCCGAAGAGACAACCTCAGAAACTCATAAGTTAGGGCTCGAGGAGGCCATCCAACGGAACTTAATTGATGAGTCAACGGGCATGTTTACAAATCCCGCCACTGGGGCGAAAATTCCATTTGAAGAGGCAATTAGATCCGGTCAGTTGGGACTGAGCCGGACATGGCCGGCTGACGTTGAGGTGCTGGAGAAAAAAGTTGAACCTGAGCCTGCAACAGCCTTGAACCGTGAATTACTCCACCTTCCGCCCACCGGTTGGAGACTCGGAGAAGCCATTGACAAGGAGCTTTTTGATCCTGTGGAGGGAGTCTTTCTCATTCCTGGAACTGATCGCCTAGTTTCCTTCGAAGAGTGTGTTCATTTAAAAATCATTGACCCTACTTCGGCTGAAGTAGTAGAATCCAATAATGGTCGACGGATTCCTTTGATTCGAAGTTTGGAGAAGCAGGTTTTGGACGGGACTGGACACTATAATATGGGGAAGGAGCATCAACCTCTCCTTTCGCTGAAGGATGCCATTGAACGGCGATTCGTTGTTCTCCTCCCAGAAGCCCCGGACGTTGTTCTCTCAGCTACTTCTGCTCAGTCTTCGGTGGGGACCGTAATGGAAATCGAGGGCGTAACGGAGACGGAGTCTTCAGAAGAGCCTGGCTTGTTAATGCCTGTAGTTCAAGTTTCGGACACAATGACCTTTAATCCAAACTCCTTAACTCTCAGGAACACGGAAACCAATGATGAGCTCAGCTTACTCGAGGCCATTCTAAAGGGTAAAATTGAGCCAAGAAAAGTAAAGGTGAGGGATCTGTCTACCGGCCAAGAAATCAATATAAATGAAGCCATTAGGAAGGGCATCGTGGACAAGAAGACGGGAAGAGTCAAAGTGAAAGGGAACTCCACTTCAATGAGCTTTATAGATGCGATAAAGTTTGGGACAATAGCAGTGGTCTCGGCTCCCGTCGTTGCCGGCTTAACGCTAGTTGAAACAGCGCCTCAGGCCATTGGCTCCAGAGCTCGGACGTCGTCGCCGGATCGACAACGAAGCGTTACTCCTGACAGAAGGCAATCCAACACGTCTCTTTCATCAGTTCCGGAAGAAGGAGTTATTATTTCGGAAGAGTTTATCCCTTTCGAAACTGTATTCACGACCACCACAACTGTGACAACCTCGAGCGCCATAATTACGAAAATCTCAAGAGTCGCTATGAAGCCTGAAGATCTGCTGGAGTCTGGCCTAATTGATTCTAGAACTGTACTCGCAATTACAAATCCGGATAACTTTATAGGGCCTCAAGGAGAGAGGCTCACATTAGAGGAAGCTGTCCAAAGTGGAAATATCGATGGAAATACGGGTGCTATTTTGGATCCCCAAACGCAGGAATTGTTGACCATCAACGAGGCGCTGGTAAAGAAAATTTTAGATAGTGATGGGAACTTTGTCCTGCCAATGGCAAGGAGCTTATCTGTACCTGAACTCAAGGCACAAGGACTGTATGATCCGAAGGAAAGAAAGGTTATTCACCCCGAAACTGGAGACTCCTTAACCATTACGGAGGCCATTGCAAGTGACATATTGAATCCATTTTCACCTATCAAAGACCCCGTCTCGAAGAGAAGGTTATCCTTAGCTGAAGCTGTTGAGCAAAATGTTGTTTGTAACGAAACTGGGAATGTTTTGGACCCGAGAGGAAGCCTTCCCTTACTATGCGCCGTTGATGATGGTTCATATGAGGATTGCGCCCATCCCTATGAAAACACTCTTCCTCCTGTGGCAATGACGATTCCGGGGGCCCTGAAGAGGCGACTCGCAAATCTGGAGAAAGGCACTATTCTGAATCCTGTAACTGGGAAAGAAGTGCCTATCCAGGTAGCAGTTGACAACGGTAGCATTATGAGTTTACCTTCCACTACGTCAGAAGACCCGCTTAGTCTCCAAGATGCAGTTGCCCAAAACCTTGTTGATGAAGACCAATGTACATTCAGGAATCCAGAGACGAACACAGTCATTACATTGGAACAAGCACTTGTTGAAGGATTGGTTCAGATCCCGGTCCAAAAGAGAAAGGTGTCTTCGTCCAAACCAAGTAAAAGTCGTTCCAGTCCTGAACTGAGTCAAAAGTTGAGCTCTAGTGCAGTGAAAGTTACATTTAAAGAGCCTTGGACGGTGAGGGAGACAAAAACTGTAGTGGTTCCGGCCATGAGAGAGACGTCAGGCCAAGACTCCCTAAAACCTATCTCGATTCAAGTTGACCTCCAGGCGGGCACCCTAAGAATCCTCGAAGAGAATATCTCGCTTTCTCTCCGAGATGCTGTTGAGAACCACCTTTTCAACCCTCACGCCATTATTTCAGATCCTGAAACCGGGAAAGAAACTACTTTGAAAGAAGCCGTTGATACTGGGAACTTGAATTTAGAAACAGCACAACTAAAAGATCCTGAGACAGGAAACAAAGTTTCCTTCACGGAAGGACTGAAGATTGGACTCCTTGCTGTTGTTGGTGCTCCTGTGGTTGTAGGGATGCTTGCTGCCAGGTCACTAAATAAATTGAACTCGGATCCAGCAGATGCAGATAGAGCACGGCGAGAGGATTCGCCCATAAAAGTTATTGAAATTAAATCCAACCTGAAGAAACCCCTCAAGAAGCCAAGGGAGCCCGTAGCTCAAGCGGAGCTTGATTCTGGAGGAAATGTAGAAGTGGGAGAGGATCTGCTGGGAAATTATCAGAAGCCGTACCCGCTTCATATTGCTGTGGCCCTAGGGAAATATAATCCGTACACCGGCCTCATGAAACTAGAAAGCACTGGAGAATTCGTAACTTTGCATGAGGCCATTAACAGGCATGAGATTGATCCGTACGCTCTGACATGTCGAGACCCGAGAACTGGTGCTGTTGTTACTCTACAAAATGCAGTTGAGTCTGGTTTAGTTGATCCCAAGAGTGGCCAAGTGATTGACCCAGTCTCTGGAGCAGAGTTGGGCTTCGAAGAAGCAATCGCTATTGGACTCCTGCTAACACCAGCAAGGAAAATCTCCCTCCCTGAAGCCTGTTACTCTGGTAATTATGATCCTTTGTCAAACGCAGTGCTTATTACAAGGGCAGGACCGCTCGTACCACTTAAGACTGCTATTGAGAACAAAAGTATTACCTTGGACACAGTATTAGTTAAGCATTTTGGAACCCTGTGTATTATTCCATTCCGTTTCGCTGTGACACAAAACCTAGTCAACCTGGATGATGGGACAGTAATGATTTCGGAGACCGAGAAATGCGGCGTAATCGAAGGACTCGAGAAGGGCTGGCTCATTGAAGTTAAACAACCCCTGTCACTCAGTGAAGTAGTCCTTAAGGGACTACATAATTGCGAGACGGGGCAGTTCTTGAATCCGATGACTGGAAAATATATTCCGTTAAATGAGGCATTGGAGAAGAGTATTATTGATTCCGACTCCGTCCACGTCAAAGACACGAGGGAGGGGTTTGACAAGAAAATGCCACTCATTGTTGCCATTAACTCCGGCTTCATGTCGGGAGAGGATGGGAGTGTTCGGAACTTCGCAGAGAATAAAGACATTCCTCTCCTCGAAGCCCTTCAAAGTGGGTTAATAGTTGATTCTAGAATGCCAATTTCATTGCAGAAGGCTATACGCCTGGGACTCTATTCCCAAGAGACTGGAAAACTTACCGATCCGAATACTGGGAAGAAGGTGACACTTCATGAGTCAATCCGAAGGCTAATTGTCAATCCTAACCTGCCGTGCTACTGGAGTGAAAATGAGGGCAGAATAATCTCTCTAGTTGAAGCCTGTCGCGTAGGTATAATTGGAAGACAGGAAGGTTTGTTTTATGTGCCGAAAACCGAGCCGTCAGTTTCCCTAAGTTTGTCTAATGCCCTTGAGCAGGGCTACATTCTGAATATTGAAAAACCGTTCAGTTTATACGAGGCTGTCAAAATTGGACTATACGAAAAGTCTTCCGGAATGTTTATACATCCCTCAACCGGGAAAAAATTAAGTCTTGAGGATTCCTGCAAGCAGGAATTGATAGATCCGGAAAATTCAATCGTGAAAAATTCTGTGACTTTGAAAGCGGTCACCCTACCCGCTGCAGTAAGTCAAGGCCTGGTCGACCCAGTTCAAGGGCAGTACAGAGAACCTAGGACAGGCAAGTACATTGGCCTGGATGAGGCCCGAAGGAAGGGTTTGATTTTGACGACTGAGAGGCCCCTCTCTCTCGAACATGCCGTTCATGAACACTTGTACAATCCGGAAACGGGTATGCTCCTCGACCCCCTGCTGGGAGAATGGGTTTCGATAGAGAAAGCAGTAAAGAATCACCTGATTGACTCAAACATAACGGCAATACAGAATATTGGGAACCAGCACATCAAATCACTCCGTGCTGCTCTTGACGACGACGATATTGACTCAAGGAAAGGAGTTGTCGTGGATAGTCGGAGCAGAAAACTCCATACTTTTGATCGTGGTGTTGAGAAAGGCTTAATTATCACGGTTGACCCTCCAGTCACATTCAGCCATGCCATAAAAGTAGATGCGATCGATCTTCGACGCGGCACTTTCTGTGATCCGAGAACATTCGTCACTTCTTCACTTGCCGAAGCCATTTCCCATGAGCTAATACTGGCCGATAGTGCCGTGGTTCGTGACCCTACCACACAAGATTTCAAACCCTTACGTGAGGCCCTCCAAATAGGCCTCATCGATATAAACAAGCGAGCCTTAATTGAGAGGGAGACTGGGAAACTCAAACCCCTCTGCATTATATTCGAGCAAGGAACAGTAGTTTTTCTCCGGGACCCTATAACCTTTGACACTGCATGGGACAAGGGCTACCTCAACGTCCTAACCGGTCAGTTTCAAGACCCGACAAGTGACGGCTCTATGACCCTCAAAGAAGCATGTGATATAAATGCGATTGATCCCCACTCCGCCGTTCTGAAGGACCCATTGAAGAAAAGACTAGTTCCGCTCTCGGAAAGCTTCAGCCTCGCGCTTATTGATCCCGACAAATCAACTGTGTTAAACACTGCTACCAATCACATTGTTCCCCTCAACGTGGCAATCGACTATGGACTCTTACTGACACCAAGAACCCCGATAGATCTCATTACAGCCCTTGACTACTCCCTATACAATCCTACTAGCGGGAAATTTAGGAATCCTTACGGTTCTGGGAAGGGCGGGGATGGAGAATTAACATTGAGTCAGACTCTTAGTTCGGGGCTCATTGAGGCCAATACGACTGTCGTTAGAGATGCTCAGAGTGGGCGAATCATTCCGCTCACCAATGCAATCGAAGAGAGGCTTGTCGATGCGGAAGCAGGGCTTCTCCTTGATCCCTCCAACTCCACACGACAAAATCTTCTTGATGCTTGGAAAAAGGGTCTGTTGGTTCCGGCTGAGGCAAGGGTAAGCCAAATAAAATAAAACATGACCCCTAAATGGGCATATGGCTGCCCCCTTTCTACTGCCTTCCCTGCATATGCTTTCGGGGGCAAGTGAACAGTCATTGTGTTTGGAAGTTCGCCTTAGTTAGGCCAGGCCGCCCCTGGCAAGTGCTAATGTTCTGTTTATAATTGTGCCACTGTGCTGCATGAGATCCCTTTAGATAAGTACGTACAAGCAAATATTCAGTGCTTGTGGGGCAGTTCCGTTCTAATCTATTCAATGAGTAAATGTCATACTAGTAGATCTAGTAGTATAAATAGCTACTCGATAGACCCTTTGGTAAAGCTGTATTACTTTTGTAAAATGGGGATTTTCATGGCTTCCGCGTTGCATGGGACAACTAAGATAATAAGTGCCAAGGCAAGTTGCGCCTAGTAAAAACCAGCCAGAGCCAGCAAAAACCTTAACGCTTAAAGTTGAATAAACTTTTCTTTTCATATTTTGACTTCGACTTGAATTTTTTCTATTAAAGGACAAGGCAGTAAAAGCTTACGAAAAATCTCACTCAAATCAATCTTGCTACCACTTTGCATACTTACGTAATTTGTCACTATGAATAACTTTCCTCTTGGCACTAAACATCGCACCTAGAGTGCATGAACGGCTGTGGGTCACCGGAGGTCACATGGGGTAAATATCTCCCTCAAATAGATCTGAAACTTGGTATACTTGCAGATCTTGTGACCTCCTAACCAATATGTAAATGGGGCTCGACCCGTGGGACGGCTCCTTGTCCCTGTACGGGTTAAATATCTGATTTACCCGGCTTCCATTTATATTTATGGACCTGAAGATGGTAAAGGAGCCGTCGTACGTCTTCAAGTCCCATTTAAACATTTTTCAGGATCTGTAAGTATAGTATACCAAGTTTCAGCCAAATTGAGCTGAGGGAGATGTTTACCTCATGTGACCTTCGATGACCCACAGCTCATGGAGTCTAGTAGATACGACGTTTGTGCTTAAAGGAAAGTTATTAAGGGTGATAAATTACGTAAGCTGCAATTATGCATAGTTGTAACGAAATCGATCTGAGGGGAATTTTCGGTAATTTTCCTCGTCCTTAGGAAACCTGGCTGGGCTTCCGTTTACATTTATAATAATAATGCTGCTGAATTGGGAAATTTGTACTTTTACTAATTGCTTCTATCATGTGTAAGTTAAGTAATAATCTGTAAATAAGTTGTAGGTACTTAACATTAAAATTTTTTTTAGGATTCACTGTTGAGTGTTGTACTTAGTAATATCATGTTATTATTAGTTTACCCCCCTCTTGTTTGGTGTATTAAGTTACTGTTATAATATTTACTCCTGTTTTGTCATCTAGAGTAGTGACCCACGTTATTGTTTTGTAGTTTACTGATTCGATTTGGAATATCATGTTCGTGGTTTTTTCTAGAACCTAGTTATGTATTTTCTCTGTTAATCATGACAGTTTTAAACAATCAACATTACGCCTAGCACGTGTGCATACTAGAAAATTGGTTGCCTGAAGTGTTTAATGTTTGATTAGGTAAACTTGTGCCTTAAGCTGCGCAATAGCATGGGGTATAATAATTACATTGACTGTGTGTGGATGTCTCGTTTAGTACTTACTTTCTCATACGAAATCTACCTCTACGCAACCTCATTATTGTATTCTTTCTGTGGCTTCTGGGATTACTAAATATAATGCTATTCAATCCGTCCAACAGATTGTGTTTGTGGAGCCGTAACAAAATTTTTATTTCATTTCCAGCTTGCCACTGAAGAAAAATATCGTAATTGTATCTCAGTTATGGAAAACCTTTTGGATTGGATGATTGACATTGAGAAGATGCTTGGAATGCAAGAGAATGTCAAAGAAACTCTCGAGGAGATTAAGAAACAGCTAATAATTGTCAAGGTATACAATAAGCGTGTTTTATTTACGTATTACCTACATAAAATGTACTCGTCCTTCCCAAGCGTATCCACCTATAAATATTTTGCTCCTTGTATTTTCAGCAAATCCGCGAAGAGGTTGAAAACCACAGTCAGACTGTGGGCACGTGTTTGGACACCGTCAGACAGTTAGTAGCTACTGGTGGAGACGTGCTGTCGGCCGAAGAAATTTCTAGCTTAGAGAAGAACGGAAGGCAACTCAAAACACGGTATGACCGAGCGGCGGATCAGTCAGAAAAGCTGCTTCGAAAACTCACAACTGCTTCAGATGAACTGAAGAAATACAAGTAAGCATTTATTGGCCAATTTACTTTAACTTCGTTTAGTACATGCTATATAAGGTTAATTGTTTCCCATTCAGAACTGAAGTAACCAGTTTCAAGTCTTGGATGGAAAAGTCAATTCGAGTACTCGAAGATAAAGAGCGCAATGTCGGAAATTTGAGCAGCGGTCGAGAAAATACCAAAGAATTCGTGAGTGATGTGATTGCTCATCAAGGAGACTTGCGTTTCATTACAATGTCAGCTCAGAAGTTTATTGACGAATCACGGGTATATTTTCAAATTTATTAGAATGACCGTATACGTTTAGACACTCTTAGTTTTTACTTTACTACTTCGTATATTCGTATATATTTAGCTTTCTTTTCCACAGGACTACCTTCAAACTTTGAATGAGTATCGGACCAATTTGCCCCAACGGCTTCCCTACCTCGAAGCAAGGGAGTCTAGTATTAAACGTGAAGTCACCGAAGTTACACACACTTACCAGGTACGGACAAATTGCGCACCACTAATTCGGAACGCGTCCATTACAATGAGCGTACAAGTACATTATCTAGTTTCCGTGTTTTCTGTTGTTGACAATGCCAGGACCTCCTCAGCAGAGCCAACCTTCTTTTTGATCGCTTGTCGAGCTTAGGAAACAAGCAGAAGGACTTTCAGGACTCCTTCAACAAGGCAAGTGCATGGCTCAAGGACGTTACTCCTAGGGCTCAGAAGATTCTCTCCGAGCCCGTTGCAGGTGAACCCAAATTAGTTGAAGATCAGCTCAACAAGGCCAAGGCTCTCCAGAATGAGATAATCTCCCAAGGAAGACTAATTGATGCTGTAAGGCAGGCTACGAACAATCTTTTGAGTAGCATGGAAGAGCTTTCCCCGGAGGAAAGAAGCTCGATTGAAAACGCGGCTAAGCAAGTCGAGGACAGGTATCAGGATCTCTCCAATGCCGTTGGCGAAAAGGTCAAAGACTTGGACTCTGCTTTGGCTCAGAGCCAAGGGGTTCAGGATGCGGTTGATGGGGTTTCGCATTGGTTAACTCAAGCTGAGAGTCAGCTCAAGTAAGTGTAAAGGAATTTCACTTTACTTTGCTGTACTTGAATGTCAGTTGCATATTGTTGTACCTTCCAGAATTATAATGAAACCTGCAAGTTTAATTCGTGAGCGTCTGGACGATCAAATTCGGGAGGTCAAAATGCTGCAGGCAGACATTGACTCACATCGTCCTAGCATTGAAAATATGGCACGTGAGGCTGATGATCTTCTCCGCTCGGGTGGAAGTCGAGTCTCCAAAAAGGTTGAAGGGAAATTGAAAGATGTTCTCTCCAGATATGAAAAGCTTGTTCAGAAACTAGTGGAACGGGCCGTACTGCTTAATGAAGTCTCGGCTTCGTTGGACAGTTTCAACTACTCAGTTTCACACTTTGAAGCATGGTTCACGGATATGTTTGACCTAATCCAAACAAAGCTTGTTGGAGAAAATGCTTTGGCAGTCTTGGACGACATTCTAAGACGGAAGGATGAAAAGAAGTCTGATTTTGAGGAAATGATTACGTCTGGCAAAACACTTGTTTCGAGAAAAGATGTTACCGACACATCACCGTCCAAGGATAAAATCAAGGTATATATTGTTCAACTAATTTTTATTCAGCTATGGCATGCGGCACATAAACATTTTCGTCCGCACCGCATAACATCCAATAATCTACAGATATGGGATTAAAATGGTGATTTGGCCCACCCATGATCCCCCGGTGACCCCAAAGGTCAACCAGAGCCACCCCGACCCCACCAAGTCATGTCACCAAATTTACAAGAATCCCATACTGAGTGTAACTAACTGGTTTAACCCATGATTCGACCTCTCTTTGACCCACTACTGACCCCGGAAGGTCACATGGGGTCAACCCGACCGCACCATGTTATGTGGCATATCAAAATGATCCTTTGGCCTCGGAAGCATTAAATAGTTCTGAATACAGTTGAAAAACCCGTTTTACAGCCTAGAAGTGATCCCATGACCCCGGTGTGACCAGAACGGATCACGCGTGGTCTACTTGAGACCGCATCGGTTTCGGATGCCCCAGGCCATGCAGGCTCATACGCTAGAAACTATTTTAGACCAAAAGGTCTTATGGGATGATCTTGTCCGTACTTCATGTCTTGACATTAATGACGCAATTTTTTATAACTATAACTACCTCGCTCTGTACGAAAAATGACTGCTGTGAGTTTTTTCTCAATGTGACCCCCGAAAAACTCTTAATAGTCCTAGCTTTGCAGCCTTTTCTGTGCTGAATGCAACGGTAGTAAATTGTCGATCCAGATTGCTTGTGATAGTACAGGCCACCGTAAATCTCAGCTATTTCCTTATTATTCGTACTCGTTACAGTATTCAACTTCGGGATTGGAAGCCATGCTGAATTTCTTTCTTAGGAAATAATTTTCAACCTTTGCGACAGGCTATTGAGAACAGACTGACGCTCCTAAAATAATTCAATTTTTGCCTGAGTGGACGCCTTGGTAACCTTAATACGCGTAAATAAACAAATAAAAAAGCGTTTAAAGGTTCGTTCCGAAGGATATTTGCCTGAGTGGACGCCTTGGTAACCTTAATACGAGTAAATAAACAAATAAAAAAACGTTTAAAGGTTCGTTCCGAAGGATATGCTTTTCCCCTATTGTTAGGGGAAACTAGAAGATAGCACGATTATCGGAGTGAGCAGAGACTCGATCTCTCGAATACACTGTTCTCATGCCGTGGCCAGAGTAAGATTAAAATTCTATACACTGAGCTACCGACTCCTGCTTATCTTTAGCTATTTACACCTTTTGGTCCCAAGCTGCTTAAAGCAAATTTTTGAATTTGAACTTTGGCGGGGTCAATCGAAGCAAACAATGTTGTGTGACATGTCAGATTGATTATACGGGGTATATCCGCCAAAACGGAAACGAAACTGTGGTTAAGAATAAATTATTATATTTAGTCCAAATCGCCCGATCTCTATAACACGGAGCGAGTGACAAATTTGAACGGTAGTATGTACGAAGAAGGTCTCGACGGCCCTAAACTCAACGTTTGGCCCTAGTTCTAAAAATCGAAGGTGCAAGTCTGGCAAATGACTCCTTGACCCTCAAACGGGGGGTCAAAAGTGGTCAAAAACGACAGTTTGTGAAATTTTCAAAAACTTAGGCATATTCAGCACATCAAAATTTCTCTCCGCACCTCGGGATCACAAATATGGGATGCAACACGTGATTTGCCCTCACCGGTGACTCCCCATGAGCCCCTAACGGTGACCCCAGAAAGTCAACCGAGGTCAATCCGACCCGATCATGACATGTTACACGTCAAATTGGCCAGAATCGCCTACTGAGTGTTACTTAATGGTTTGATCCATGATTTGACCCCTCCGTGACCCATAGGTTACCCCGGAAGGTCACCCACGGTCGACCCGACTACACCATGTCATGTGACATATCAAAATGACCGTATCGGCCGGGGGATCATGAATACGTTGTCAAACCAGTTTTCCGGCCTACCAGTGATCCCACGACCCCGACCCGAGGGAAACAGGAAGGGTCGCCCGAGGCGAATTCGACTTAGCAACAAATTCGGATGCCCCAAGCCATGCAGGGTCATATGCTAGGAATGAATTTCCGATTTTGACTTATAGGATGACGTGGTGACCTCGAGGAGGGCACCCGGGGTCAACCCGACCATATAATGTCGATTGACACATTAAAATGACCGTATGTGCCGGGGGATCATGAATACAGTTAAAAGACCAGTTTTCCGGGCTATCGGTAGGATGACAACCCGGAGGGGACCCGCAAGGGTCGCCCAAAGTCAATTCGAGTTAGCAACGGATTCAGATGCCTTAAGGCATGCAGGGTCATATGCTAGGAATGAATTTTCGATTTTGACTTCTTGGGGTCACGTGGTGACCTCGAGGAGGGCACCCGGGGCCATGCCGACCACACCATGTCATGTGACATATCAAAATGCCCGTACAGGTCTGGGGATCATAAATACAGTTGAGAAGCCAGTTTTCCGGCCTATCTGTGACCCCACAATCTATAAGGGAACTTGCAAGTATCACCCGAGGTCAATTTGAGTTAGCAACGGATACGGATACACTAAAATACACACAACTAATCTATCAAACCTTTCTTAAAAAACCTGCTGTCAGCAGCTTGGGACCAAAAGGTGTAATGCGAAAGCAAATGTTGAGTAAGCGAGTTGTTGCCTCAGTTGTTTCTTGTTGTTAACTTTTTTGTTAGTTTCAGTTAACAGGATAGTGTCACCGTTAACATAGTAACGAAAACAATTTTGAAAAATTTAATTCTGTTTCGAATGCTGCATTTTGGAGAGCCAAATATTTACATTTGCTTCTCATTACTTGCATTTTCATAGAAAATATGTTTGACTTGTTTTTGGTAAACACCTGCTCATTGGTTTACATTTACGTGAAGCATTCCATTTTGTCGGTGGACCAATAAATTTACCATGTATGAAGCTCATACTTACGTTCATGATAGTAACTTTGTAAGAATTTAACTCTCATAAAATATCTGAACAAAGTCTCAAAAATCAAATTGTTTCGAAAGTTTGAAGTACGTTTAGTGAGTAAGCCTCTTTCGATTGTGTTTGGATATTTTGAAAGTGCTTCATTGATCTTTTTTTTCCAAAAGTTATTGTATAA
>JAQFZY010000839.1:0-20861 GCA_034696285.1 Hypogastrura burkilli | reverse complement strand
TTGGTGTAGGTTGAGAAATGCGTGCTGTAGGTTCATGACGGTGAAAACTATGTCATAATATTATATTGGTTAGAAGAACCTTACAATCTCTGTCTGTCTGTCGGCTTTATTGAACCTAAATAAACAAAATACGCTCCATCCCTGGTTCACATGACAACATGTCAATTACAGTTTTGACGTGCTCGCAGTTAATGATACACTAAATGCAAACGGAGTGTGAAAGTTTATGAGTATTTAATTTTTTAATATTCGAAAAGTTTCAACTGGAGTTAAAATTTCCAATTAGTACTTACGTGGTAACGTACACTTATATGCGCACCAGAATTTAGGTTCCCTGTCAATTCGTCAGTCGGAATTCAGGAATATTTCTTACTTCATAAAAAGAAACTACGTTGTTAATACTGATTTCAATTGGGATTAGGAATTGCGGGCCCAGTACCAGAAATGTAACAGTGAATAGTCGACCTAATAATAATATTTACCAAACATTGCCAGTGTACATCTGATAAGGTAGTTGTACTTACTATCTGAATGACGATTTCGAGTGTCAAATTCACATGTCATGATTCCTGAACAGTATTTACTCAGCGGAATGCGGAACTGTCCGCTGGTGTATTCCTGTTATTCCATTTTGAACCTCTTGGTTTTCAAGCCAAAAGAGTAAAGATGGCATGGGGACCGGAAACCGGAAATAGTTCATCAAGGAGATCCCAGCACTTCACTGCGGGCTACAACTACAACGTGAGCAGTTGAACGTGAATTTTTGAACAAAATGATCCCGCTGGTCCTCGTCCTCCTGTTTCCACAGTGGACATATCGGTTCGGATTCTATGTTCATGGTAAAAAGGTGCTTAGCCAATAGACAGTGTCCGGTGACCAGTTTGGGCCAGGATATTCAGAAATACTCGGCTCAACTTCAGGCACTGCTTTCCGTTCGCCCTGGAGCGGCGTGAAAACGCCAATAGTTTGGCGGCAACTGGTGATCCCGTGCCATCTAGTCTAGCGGCGTCTTCGGACGAGCCCATCGATTTCAGAGCTCACGGTCTCCATTGAAATAGGGATCGAAGTCTTCGGGCCGCCGCTTCCTTGGCTACCCCGTCCACAATTTCATTTCCCAGGTAGCCTCTGTGGCCGGAATCCAATTCATAGCCCACTAGTAAGCATATATGTATGTACCCTATGACTATGACATGTGTAAACTAGGGTTGTAATTTTAGAAAAAATATTAAGCCTTCCCCCTAATAATCTTACACGTACCCCCTTTTTGTTGAAATCAGGTAATTGCTAACTTTGGCCCCTAAAAATCTTTTCGATTCCACCTAAAAATCTTACACACGTACCCCATTTTCCTTGAAATCAGGTAATTGCTAAATTTTACCCCTTTTCAATGAAAAAGCTTCTCTCAAATCGCGTATAGAACTCGTAAACAATATTTATTCAATACAATTTGACGAAACTTTTACTAATTTAATATACCTACACGAAAAGCCAACAATGTACTATGCACTTACTACAAAGTACTAAGATGTTAAAAAAGATATACTACCGTAATGTTTACTAGTAATAATTTTTTGCCACTTTTTGCCACATTCACGAATTGTGTTATTGGGAGTCGTTCGCGTAATGTGCCCTCTAGCTTAATAACGTTAGTGATTATATGTATATACTAAACCCGAAGGAAATCCGAGTTGCACAAAATGTAAATTCTGGCGGCACAGTACCGGTCAAAACGGCAGCGGTAGTATTGCTTTACACCTTCCTCAGTGCTCCTGGAGTCATTTGTATTCCACATTATTTTTATTTTTGACGTAGCTGACACCAGCTTTGTACTTATCAAATGTACGAACTTTTAACCATTCTACTCCTTTTCCCCTCGGCTTGTAATTAGTAGGCACACTTTCAGAAATAGCACTGTCAGTATGTATCAGTATCACTGGATTCACCACTACTGTCAAACAGATTTCCGCATGACATGTTGAACTGTTTTATAAAACAAGGGTGGGCTAGGAATAGCGGGTAAAGCTCCAGAACCTCCTGATCCAGAATTCGTATTGTCTTACCCATCCCCACTATCCTTCAAGAGACATAATTTCTAAGGTCCTAAATAATATTTTACATATACGTGGTTTATGTATATTACTGGTAATCTCTAATTCCATCAACGTAGCCCTTCGCCTCTTTTCTTTGTAGAAATATTTCCATGCCACTTTATCTACTATATTTACTATATTTCAACCTAGAACACGTCTAGTGATTTTAGAGGAACTATTATTACTAGTAAACATTCTTTCCTAACATATAGTACTTTGTAGTAAATGCATAGTACATTGTTGGCTTTTCGTGTATATTAAATTAGTAAAAGTTTCGTAAAATTGTATTGGATGAATATAGTTTACGAGCTCTAAATATGCTACGTGATTTGAGAGAAGCTTTTTCATTGAAAAGGGGGATAAGTTAGCAATTACCTGATTTCAACGAAAAGGGGGTACGTGTAAGATTAATAGGGCGAAGGGTTAATTGTAAGCCTGTAAGCCGTAATTTTAGGACGGATTCGGCAAATCCGGACTTCGGATTTTTACGAATTTGAAATCTCAAATCCGGATTTCAATGGACCATGGAAAACCACAGTAAAGCGCAAATATATTTTTAAGAAATTACTTTTTCACCAATTTTTTTTTTAATTGTATTTATTCCGAGCTCTCTTTTACTATTATTCACGTATCAGTGAATTAAAAATGAGTGTGGAGAAATGAAAGTTCAATGTGTTGTCACTCAGGTTGGATCAGACCTTACAATGCACATGCACAAGTAACCTGCAATTCAAGATGGACGCCCAGCGAACTACCCGCTTCAAACCTTCTATCTATCTCCTTTTTAATTGTTGTGAGCAAGCTCTTATCCAGTTGCGGAGGTTTTGCTATGTGAGCCTCTTCTCCGATTTCATCCAAAGCACGATCCGAATTTTGCTGAAAGGTGGATTTGGCTTTATTTGGCTTTTTTCGGACATATTAGGATGCACGTGAGGAGGGTAAAAAACTAATTAACGGATTTAAACCTGAGTACTACAAATCACGCAACTGGTGTTGATGTGGTTGTGGCGTGGTGTTCAATGGACTTATATTATAAGTAGTTGCAGAAACTATGCATATTCGGGCGCACAATTTTCGGTTGATTTATGGCATTATGAATAGGTGGCGAGAATGGTTCGATTTAGAGATCAAATCCGGATTTCGGATTTAATAACTCCGGATTTAGGCTTTTAAATTCGAGTTAAAATCAGGATTTAAATCCGGATTTACACCTCTATTGTAAACTAGATCAGTGCTAAATCACTATAACTGGCCTCGCTCGAGTTAACCACTACTATATAACTTTTTAAATAGCAATACTAAAAATGTCAGGTCCCTACATGACCCCGAAAGGTCAACATCGAACACTCACTGAAAGCACTTGATTCTGCTTACCTTTAATTTAAATATCCCAAATCGCCTAATTTTTACAGATCATCCCGGTCATGGTCAATTTTCCTATTAATGACACGTTTTTTTTAAAAATTCCTTGCGATGGCTGGATTAAGTGATACTATTATATCTAATAGTATCCAAATCGGACGCAACTATTGTTGAGGCCAAGAAACCCAAGACACTCCGAGATCACCAAATCACCCCCAAACGACAATATAGAAAATTCATTCCTAACGAATGACCATACCTACATGCTCTAGGGCATCCAAAATCAATATTGAAATCGACCTCGGGTGACGGTTGCGAGCACTCCGGTGTCATGAGGTCACTGATAGGCCAGAAAACTCATTTTTAATATATATTCATGCTCCTTAGACCCGTACAATCATTTTGATATGCCACACGACATTTTTTTTATTTCATTGACCGTGGGTGACCTCTTCGAGATCACTGCCAAAGCTCATTACCCAAAATGGTTCCTAGCGTATGAGCCTGCATGGTCTGGGGCATCCTAATCCGATTCTAAATCGGATTTTCCCCGGGGACAAGGGGTCAGCGGGAGGCATAAAAACTGGTTTGTAATATGTATTCGTGCCCCTTAGGCCCGTACGATCATTTTGATGTGCCAGATGACATTGTTTGGTTTAGTTGACAGTGGGTGACTTATGCGAAATCACCCCCTGCATGGCCTGGGGCATCCGAATCCGATGCTAACTCGAATTTTCGCATAGCCCTATCCTATATGCAATTTAATGGGACGGAACATATTTTCGTATAGCCCTATATACATATACATACATTTTAATGGGACGGAAAATATTTTCGTATAGCCGTATATACATTTTAATGGGACGGAAAATATTTTCATATAGTAGCTGTAATATCTCTCTCTAAAATCCAGAAATCGGAAAAGGGCATGTAAATTAACAATTAACATGTAAAATCTGAGAAATAGATCAAAAATATTGAAAAATGGGACGGAAAGTTTTAAGCAAATACAATAGCAAAACCGCCCTCGCTACGCTCGGCCAGAATAACATAATAACCATGATATATTTTTATTCCTTTAAAAAGTCAACAGTTGCCAGAAACAAATCGCTCTTTCACACCATTCAGAGCTCATTCAATCCTAGCTACTCTGCATTTTATTTAGTATTCATTAGGGCTGGTAATACCGATATTTCAGAATTCGAAATACCAAAATACTGGTGTATTTTCTAATATCTAAATACAGATACTACCGACAAAGCTGAGTTTCAAAACCGTTTAAAATAAATTTCGCTATTGAAACGCCGATATTGGCCGGCCCGAAGAAGTCGAAAAAATTTTCGGTATTGCGAGCCATAGTATGCATTTCAATTCACAATTACATGTTGCATGGGTTTTCTGCGAATGCTGATCGATTAAAAAATCGGGATAGCATGCTATTTTATCAAGTAAATCAGAATTTTTTAAGCCTGATTTCTCTATCTCGATGTCTTAGAAATTAGCATCAGTGTTAAAAAGCTACAGGAGTCTATGTAAAAGCTAAAAGCTATGTACTATGTATATAGCATAGGTGTATATTCTTAGTCAATTACAAATACAAATTAACTTTTTACACATGTACTACTATGTATCTTGCATGTGTTACGCATTTATTGTAAAACGGATTTAATTAACCAGCACTAGTGTAAGCTTCTAAGTTTCTCGATTAAATGTGGCATTCGTTTGAATGGTTAATAATGCGGATGCCTAAGAAATAGTATAGAATATGTATACGTGCTGTGGATCATGACGTCGGTGTTCGGAATCGAGAGTCCTGGCATATATTAAGAGAAGAGAATTAATTGGTAAAGCCATTAATCCTGACAAGTTCTAATTTGAATAGAAATGTAAGCCCCGCTTGCGCTTACGTAAAACAAGCTCTTTCCCAGGAAACTGGAGAATAGCGTCACTGAGTTCGCCCTTCAGATTCCGAGGAGGGAAGTAGCTCCGTTTAATTTCAATTCAAGACGAAGACGTCAAATCGGTCTGAAGCTTTTATTCCCATACTTTTAGTCCTATGTCCTTTCAAACTCGTATGTAAATGAAAAGTGGTGCACTTGTTTTTGGTAATGGTGAATGGTAACTAGGGATTCGAATCTCGACAGTTTCGATCTCGAAATCGCGAGACTCCTGACAAATATCTGGTCCCGAAGTCTACAAAATATATGGAAAACTTTCCTTGAGGATCTGAGCTCTGAGCTTTCATCGTTCATTCGTTTTGCATACCTACTACTGACTGAGCGCCATCGTAACTTCGTAACAACAGTACAAGCGTTATTAACTAAAGTGTAGATGCATTTATTTTCCTTGTGAAACTGTCTACCTTAAATATGTAGGGATTTCGATCCATATGCACGTGCATACAATACGGGAATTTAAGAATACCATTGATTCTAATTATTGTGTCTATAGCTAAAAATAGGAGTCTGACGTTGTTGCTCTCAAATTGGATTACTTTTAAAGCTCTCCATGGAAATCCCCACTAATAGCATGGCTATTCTCAGAAAAAAACAAGTATTTATTTCCTTACACTTTCTTCTTGATTAAATACATAGTGTACGCGTTCCAGATTGTCTAGGAAATGAAACAATAGGTACCTAGTACCTATGTAAGCTGACTAGTCAGCTTGGGTAGAGGAATTCAATTAATGTAAACTTGCATATATTGAAACAATTATCGTCATGAAAAGAATTAGCACAACCAACGTACTATTTATGTACATGTACTACCTACTACCTATGTATACTACAAATTATTACTACCACGTTTACCTTATTACAATACCCAAAATTGTTCATAATTACTAAATTACATGTGGTACTGAGCGTGATGAAGCAATATCCACTTATGGGGATTCATCATGATTTGTTTGTGTTCATGTATTATTCGTGCCATAAACTTCGGTTTCAATAAATAATACTAAGAAAAATGAACTAATGGATTCCAAATTCCAACCTGAAATTCATCATTGATACGCTGCATTATTGCCTGTAGAAGCTGTAAAACACCTAGAATTAGATGCTCGTTACTGGTATTAGTCTTAGGTACCCATCGGAACTATTGCGTAAGAATGTAGCCTCTATGTTAGCCTCGCTTGGGCAATCTGATGAATCAAGACCGCGGAAGAGGATTACGAAGAATTTCCAAATAAAGGAGCTCAACGCAATAGAAGAGGGAAGCTGGATGGGCTACTTTATGTACTTTCTCCGTGCTTTCACTCACAGCACAGCCTTTCTCCACTTTCAGAATAGAGCTCGAGAACATGCAATCAATTTCCCTTCCAGTCCGCACCCCTCAAACCCTGACCAACTTGTTGCTGGCCATCTCCTAAAGGCTGGATACGCTAACGGTAGGACGAAGAGGCTCATCAAGTGGTCTCAATTGGCTATTAGCGGGACCTTGTTTGAGCGGAAGCATCTTGAGAGTTTTGGCAGAGTCAGCCTTCCTTTCTTCTTCCACAAATTCAATAAATATTAAGGAGCAACCATTTTCTCCCTATTATCCCCACATATTTTCAATTTACTGTACTACCTACATGTCAGATTGAATCCAAGACCCTCCGACCCTTATCCTCAATGCAGTACCGTAGTACCTCTGGAAGCATTACACTGCAAGTTTATATCGTAAACAAATGCATTTTCTGTAGAATAGTTTCTTTTTTAAATATGAGTTATGCAAGGCATCATTTGGAAGGTTAAGCCTTCGGCACAGCTCATAAGTATTTTTTGACAGTGAAATATTTGAAGTCCCGTGCTTCACTCTCTCTTCGCGTGACCTTAACCTCTGAGCACTCCTTTCATCATTTTGAGAAATGGCAAGGATCTTAGTAAATCCCGGTGGAGCGTCATCAAGGAGTGACAGAGCGTGTCTCAGGCTGCATAAATGCTAAAGGGCTCTCCGGCTAATGTGGTGACCCGGACGATTGCGTCCTTATGTGGAAATGATGTAATTTATTTATATACGGCTCATTTATCGTCATTATTGAGGATTATAAACTGCGGAAGAGAGAAATAGTTATCCAAGCTGTCTATTATAAAATTCGGAGGCGGAATCTGAGCTAAACTCTGTGTCTTGACCGAAAGCGGAATTCGCGTCCCTTAATAATTATTTTCCAAAGCTACACATATAATCCGAGTTCAATTTCAATTTTGTAAAACAAATACGATACAATCTTTATTAGCATTAACCTAACTTTAATACAAAACCTATAAAGGAAGCGGAAGTGGAATTAATTCTTAAAGTGTAAAACGATATAAAGCCCGAAACCAAAACTAAGCTTTGTTGAAAGTTAACAGTCGCTACATTAGAGCTACGGGGGCTTTAAAAGCTGGAAACAGTATAGGAAGAAGAGGTCTTACAGACTATTCAAAAATCGAAAACTCTTCAATGCTCTAGCCGTACTTATTTAAACAAACGAATCTGAGATCTCGGAATTCCCTTAGTACGCCTTGACCGACGCGAATGTTTATCATATTTTAGAACACAGCCTTGATTCTCCCGCAATTGGCCGGGTCATGAAGAGCGGGAACATCTGGCCTAAACCTATACTACATTCTGTACGTACGTGGAAAGACCTGGCCGAGTCCTTCTCCAATTACTATTCCGTTTAGGTCGTGGACAATAAATCAGGAGATTTCCATTAATAATTCCTCTGCTCCGGCCTGATGATTATAATGATGGTGATGTATGGTGCCGGGATTCTTAAAGACTCCTCCGCACTAGTAGTACTACATACATAGTTAAGTTAGGAGGACAGGGGCATGGGAACCTAAGCATATCATCATCATCCCTCTTCCTCCTCCAGCCGCCGCCGTTCTTTGGGCCTCACTTGCCATTCCGCCCGGCCGTCCGCCTCCTTAAGTCCCGGAATCTAGCCGAACTGGTGAGGGTGACGTGATTCCTGAGTCCCGGGAAACAAATGAAATTAAAGGGCCGGCCGGACTCATTTTCTCCCCGTATTAGTTAGCCCGAGCCCCCCTGGAGTCCCGGGAAACTTTCGATAAATTTTCATCAAAGTTAATCCACCTAGCTTTGAGATCCCCCTCATCCTCCCACCCGTCCTCCTCAAGGAGGGGACCCCGATGACTGAAACCAGAAATTGCTATTTATTTCATTTCATTTATTAGGCTCTCCTATGCCCCTGTCCTCCCGTGCCGAGCCCCGGAGACCTCCTGGAGGACCCCTAAGCTACCCGTGTCTTTCCGCCCTTATAAATACTCGGACAAGTCCACTCCATTGTCTCAAAAGAGTCACCACTCCTGGACCCGTGAGCACCGATACCACTGTACAGAGCAACAACTTTCCCCTACTTTCTCCGGAGCTCCGAAACTTTGAGCACCTTTTTGTACGTAGGAGAGTCCCCCGAATTCCAAGGGGCCCCGTACAATAGGAGCAACAATGAACTTAGTTCTCTCCGTCGTCACCCTTGCCTCCGTGGCCATCGTCCACGGTGAGCACGCCTCCAAGCTACTATTTCTCATCCCTTAAGGGTTCTAGTACTTTCTTTTGGAAAAGTTGGCTGAAGCGTGGATTAACTGTTTTCCTTGGGTCCATTTCAGGTCAGCAAGTGGAGAAGACGTCAATGATTCCGTTTCCGCGGGTAGGGCGGTCCGACGGGCGGTTCTATATGGAGGGGAAACGGGGTGGAAATTCCCTGACGCCGGGCCTCATCCCTTTCCCAAGGGTAGGGCGGGCGGGCGGAGACGGTAAGAAACGCCTTCGGATTCTTTAATCACTTCACTAAATATGAGAGAGTTTGTCTGAAAAAAAGGACACTGATTTGAGCGGAAGTTAAGTTCTGCAGTCTGTGGCTCTCAGAGAGGGACACAAAAAAGGGAATTGTAGGTAAACGGCCCTTGTTTGTCAGAGAAGTAGTTTCAACGTCTCATGCATCTTCACTAGAATCCTCACATCAGCTTCCCCCTAATTATCTGTGCAGTTCCGAGCCTCCTTTTTTCCCCTCTGTGAAACTTCACAGAGGCTCTTTTATGTAATTAATCACGTCACACGGGCCAAAGCATTGCAAATCATTTTTGTTCTGAAACGTGAGTGGATCTCGAGAGGGAAGCGAAGCCAAAGTGTACACAAACAGATACAGAGAAATTATGAATGGGTGGATTTGGGGTAATTCACTCCGGCTTAGTATTAAAGTCAAAGATATTCCCAATTTTGAGCGAGATGTTTCAATATAGTAGGTACTGGTATAGGATTTATTTTTCAAGGAGGAATAACATTTCATACGTTAACCTTAGGCCTTGGGGTTGGCGAGCCTTTAGTGTAGCTTAGGTTAAATCATGTTTGGTTTGGAAAGGTTAGCTTATTTTAGGTTTCCGATATAGTAAAAAAAGACATTGTTTGGCCTAAGTTATGGTTCCTATGAACTTTCGGTAAATGTTGGACTCATCTTCAATTGTCATTTACGGTCGCTCTCTTGGCAGGTCCCCACGAGATGAAGCGGCAGTTGATCCCATTCCCGCGGGTTGGGAAGCGACCCTACTGGAGGGCCCCCATGGACCCCTATATGTTTGAGTACGAAGACTTCATGCAGGACCCCGCCAATGCCCCGATGGGCCCTTCTCTGCCCGGGACCGACGGCGGGCTTGAGGAGACGGAGAACGAGAAGCGGAGCGCCAACAACAATGGCGGCATGTGGTTCGGGCCCCGGCTCGGCAGAAGGAAGAAGCGCTCGGTGGAGACTGACGCCTCGGCCGAGCACGGTCGGGACTCACTGGACACCCGAACCCTCCTCAAGATCCTCCATAACTTCAACTGGGCCATTGTCCCCATCAAGGGTAAGTACCCTGCTGAGGTCGCATCAGCCACAGCCTGAAAGGCCTCCCATGAATTTCTCGTGCCGGAAGAATAGCTTTTCCGGGAAAATGTATAAGATGTAGCGGAGTAAACCAGTTTTTGTAGTCTAGGTCTCACCTAACCTAACTTAGACTAGTGTAACTAAAGTTACCCAGTAGGGCTTTTGATAGCCATTCTCCGGTAAAAATTTCGGATTTCTTCCGGCACGAACGTATTGTGTACTCCCCCCGCCTCCAAGTATATCTACTGTAAACTTGGTCATATCATAATTTATCAACAGGTCAGTAATACCTCTCAAATGAATAAATACTACAGTGCTCATGTACAACTCATAGTATTGGGGGTATTGGAGAGCGACTCATAATTTCTTCATCATTGGCCCAAGTTCAGGCTTGCATAATCCTAGGGTCACCGCAGGAATGGGACTCCGCAATAAATATGCTGCTATTGACAGAGACTAGGGCCTCTCGCTTTTAACCTTCCATTTCAAATGAGAGAGACCCAACGTAAGGAGAGTGATAAATAAGAAGGTAGATGATCATAATAAGAGGGAAAGAGTGCCCCGGAGGGACTCTAATTGTATTTCAGTCCTCCTCCTAAATAACACAGAATCAGTCATTATTACCAAACGATTAGTTAGGATTGGCAAGATTGGAATTACTTCTTGTTCTAGTCAACACGGCCCTAATCTCCCACCAAGATCTTGGGCAAGGATTCTCATTAGGAAGGCCCAGGCTCCCATCATCATCGCCATGCAGACTAAGACCATTTCCTTTTCAATAAGAAAGGAGCGGATGTTATTGGCTTGCAGAATTTTGGATTATGCAGAGTTCCTTAGTCCAACATCCTAATCTCCCAAACTTTAATTTAATACTCTGTAATCATGTCCTCCTATTTGTTTGGGCGGTCGTGAGGAGTCCATTCAAGCCCTGGCCTCGGCTCAGTGTAATTATTATAATGTTTTAGTAAATTTTGGATAATTGATGTTTGGAGAGGACCAAGAGTCCTGTAACAATCGGCTCATCTCTCTCTCCTGAGCACTCATTTAAGAATTTACAAGAGTCTCACGTCCTCCAATATTTAAAGCTCTAATTGGTTTCACTGAGGCAATTCCAATGGACTCAAGCCTCAAGGGACGCCTGTCCTGCTCTGTCAAAATAAGCCCAACTACACTTTTGCAAGGAAAACCTTGTTTGTTAGTTTGTGGCACAATGGGAGACTGTATATTCTATGCACTTGTGAGCGCGTGCATAGTCGCCTTCTGCCTTTACCTGAGCAAGGAGAACGATTCTTGCCTCTTCACAAGAACATTGTTGGTTGAGGACAGGCCAACAATGTTTCCCAATATTCATGTAAAGCATATGCCGACAGTCTTGGCCTGTAGGTTTATGATGAATTATGCCAAGTACTCCGTAATTAGTATGTAAGGAACAAGGACGACTAGCGTGGACAAGGCATGTCAGTGATGGGTACAGCTTCGGTTTATATAATCATTTACGCGTCATGTAATAAAAGCAGAAGATTCGACCGCGCTTAGATGATAATGTTAAGAAACGGTCTGAATCTAGCCTGAAATTATTTTTCATGATTTAATGGCAATTTGTTATAGAGTAATCAATTGAACTAGAACAATTGATAGGATTCTCGTTTTCATGGCGGACATTTTTTTATCTGAATGATTATAAAATTCACTGGAAATTGTTATCCGTAGTGCAGCTACAAACCTAACTTAATGTGATCTAGTCACAGTACCTTAACCTAGTACAACATAATACGAGCAAATTAAATCAAATGAATCACTTGGACTTTGCCGTTACAATTATGTATCTTTTTTGCCACGCAATTATACGCCCGATTGCTTATCACTTAGGCATACTACACCAACACTCGGAGGTAGTTTGATAAATTAATCAGAAGCCATGTCTTGTCAATGATTTAAATTCCCGTCTGCTTTAACGAAATTAAACTCCTGGCGGATCCACGGATCAAAATAATTAGATAGAATATATCATAAGGTAATGATGGGAATCTAGTGAAGGTTAGACAGGGAAGGTTATCCTTCTTTGCATACGTGATGGCATAGGAATTAATCCTCCATCTCTGCCAATGACAGAGTAAAGAGAACACGTATGATTTCCTCGGAGGAGCCTCCACAGAAGGACCTAGGCAGTCAATTTGAGTTATATTGTCGTGCTGATCAGTTATGGAGATCTGAGTCGGGAACAATGCGGAAGGTAACCTTCAAAGGGGAGTCTGTCATATAAAGTTACTAATAAGGACTGTAGGATTGGATCAGAAGATACAATTGGGCAGGAGGAGGGCTAAGCTCGTGCTTGGACAAGGGAAGAGCGTGTATAATTTTTAAAATACGAACTAGCCTGTATCTTAATACGTGTGGGCTTGTCATTTAGTGTCTATCAACCGGTTCAGGAGTCCGGTTCCCCCAACACGTGAGCCCAAGCCAGGACTATGCCGAACCGTAAAGGAGCAGCAGAACTAATTTTAGGAATAACTTCTGCATTGGGCTGATAATTAAATCTTTGGCCCGACTCCCACCCACCTGACACAGACACCCAGACTTCCCAAGCGAGGAAACTTAGGGCCTAGTCATAGTAATGAATTCAGGCTCAGAACATATTTGAGGTGAGAGAAATCGGCCTATTCCTTTTGCGGTCAGCCGCCGTAGCTTTCTATTGTAATTTATCGTGTTACAATAAGTACTAGGACTGAGAGGGGATGGCGGACTCTGGACACGAACCGTGTCAAATGATGCGTAAAGGAGGAAAGTCACATATTTGGTAATGATAAATGACAAGTGCTAATTTCTTCGGTAGGACAGAGTCAGTTTCAGTATACTCTGGGGCTCACTTAATTGACATCACTCTCCTTCCCGCACATAGCTTATCACTATCTTGTTCGGCAGGTGACAATTCGGCAAAAAGTTTATGTAAATTTTCGCTTGTAAATATTTACCGTTTGGAAATCGGTATGTAAATCAATTTTACTTGCATCCGGTTGATTCTGAACCATACAATTATATACAGTGGAACAATCCACCCTGTCTGACGCTGTGCATCATATTATTTCGACTACATAAATAGTCAGAGCTCTGTGTCAGTTCTATACTCAGGTCTATTGTCTGTGTACACGTGCATAACTTAGATGTTTGAGAATGAGTTTATTCTTTTTTAATAAAATAAGTAGATTTAGGTAGACAAGACTACCTCCTACTTTAAAAAAATACCTTATTTGTGATGCCAGTTGTATTATAAGGAAAGAATGGTGCATTTCCACATATATTTGTACATATGATAATCAGCGTTTAGCAAGATGCAATTTATCGCTCATTCCATGCCGTATGTGCAGCCAAGTCCTGGGAAGCAAAATATTTAGCATAGCTTTTCTCACCGGTCACTTTATTAAACGTTTTATTATTTTTCAATTAAAGATTTTATGGGCGGTGGTACTACTCGTTAACGTTAATAAGGTTTCTATCAGTCACTACTGTTTATTCCAACTTGAAAAGGCGTATGTTCCAGAGTTTAGTAAAAATTGAGATATTTTGGAATATGAAACTAGTATGTAACTAGAGTACACAGTAATTAGCCAAAAATCAGTATTGTAGTTACGGATATAAGAGAAAGGTGTTAGATATTTCGTAGATAAAATTCGGGAATCTGAATATATTCCTGGCTCAAACTGAGGAAGTTCCCAGGTTAGAACTGTGTTTTCTTAGAGAAGTCCCTTATATTTGAACAATCGGATTGGACAAGACCGAGTTTAGAATGGAGGCCTAGGGAACTGTTCCCAGTTCCCCGTCCACTCACCCACCTATTCTTCTCTTGTCTAATTTTACAGAACGGAGAACATTCACACCTCGTTTAGGCCGTAGTTCCGATGAAGTCGGCGGAATTCACCACAGGTCCCAGCCCTATACCCCAAGGTTCGACTCTCTTCATTGTCCTCATCTTCCCTCCACCTTTGTCTCCCTTTGTTTACACACTCGTCCACCTTGTCTCCCACTTACCGTACAATCAACAATCACACTTTTTACTTGCGGAAAACAATGGGAGGTGGGGGGGAATATAGAGCCAGGACCTTATTGTTTCTTCTCTCTACTGATCCAAAAATTCCCTTCCAAAGCCCGATTTGAAAAGCCAGAAGCTAGCCTTCAAACGGATTCGCGTCCCTGCCTCCTAAACCATGACCGCCCAACATAACTATCTACCTCTCAAAAATATTCTGTCGGCCCTAGGAGGCTTTCCAAGATTTAGAAAAAGCTCATTCGGGGAATCCTATTCTGTCTCTAATGGGGACAACAGGGCACAAGTAGCACAGAACATTCACAGCCTTATGCCTTTTAACTTTAACATGGAATTGGCATACTTAATTTTAAAGTTGGGGTAATGACAGAACCTGCCTTTTTATTTTTACTATCTAATCCAATTCTAAGCAGCAAGTAAATTTTATTTTTTCTTAATTTTAACTTGCGATTTAACGAAATTGGCGAGACAATTGTACAGCTACAATATTTCAGAATTTAGATTACAATTAAAATGCACATTATTATAGCTTTTAACTTATAATACAGTCTTTCAAATTGTAATTGTAAAAGTTCAGCATACTTTCAAGCAGCATTTTTTTTAGTATAATAAGGTAATTGAATTCCTGTTTCGGTCCAATCGTATGTTTAGTAATAATAGCACACAAGGCGCTGAAAATGGTTACTGACCGTAAACATATGCGTGAGCCAAATACATATTTGTTGAGGACCGATCCAGATGTGCCAGATGCGTAATATAAATAGCAGGGGCAAATTAGTATATTTGAAAATTTAGACCTAACCCGATTAATCTATGATTTAACATAACTCATTCCTGGGCATTTTACATATTGGTTAGTCCTAATTTTGGGTTCCAGGCTTGGACGATCTCATGAAGTAGCCTCAGCGGAGCTGGATGACGAAGAGCACGGTTCCCGCTTCTCTCGGGGCGGTGAGAGCAGCAAGACCACGGCGGCCACACCGTCCGATGATGGCGGCTCCGGCGGGATCCCCTTCTCACCCCGATTAGGTCGTGATCACATTATTCCCAGGTTGGGACGATCCGGAGAAGATCATGACTAATTTTATGTAGGTATACCTGGTCCCTTTCGCCTCATTCTTCATTATTCACTCATCGTAGTGTTAGTTTAAGTCTACTACACATATAATACGGTCCATGAACCGTGAAATGATGAAATGGGGGACTCAGCCTCCTGTAGCATTAGAAAATGTTCGAGTCGCTTAGTGTCCCAGAAGTGGGTGTACGATGGACTGCCTGAGCCCAGCTCTAGAAGGTAAGACAAGCGGTTTGGGAAGGAAATGACCCTCAAGTAGGTAATATTTATTTAACGAATCCCTCCTGTAGAACTAAGGTAGATACTCCTGAATTTATGTTATTTTAGAACATTATTACCATCTGTCACTATCTGTTAATTCGTGGCTAGCACTAGCACCTCTAGACAAATAGTAAACTCAAAAAGTGAAAGTAGAGCTAAGAATCCCGTCTTTTTGCCAACCTTGGAACAAATCAATTGGGACTTATTGTGATCAGTATTTGTCGAAGAGACGAATATACTCGAATTCCTTCCATTCACTCACGATTACCTAAACTATGGCTTCAACTCAAGAAATCAAGGATACATCAAGCCAAGCCCAGGAATATTTAGAACTCGGTCTATAAATTAGATTACGAATTATAATTATTTCATTCATATTCCTACATGTATACCTACTGAAGTCAAAAATCAAAGCCGTACGAGTAGTCATCGATAGCAAGAGCAATTAAATCCAAGAAGAAAGACTCAGAGTTTAACAATATTTAATTTCGCCGTTGACATTGACATGTTAATACATCAGCATTTAAGCATGAATATACAAATGTGTTCAGTGTCTTGGTCCTGTTGCAGTTTGCCATGAATACGGAATCCAAACGCGTCCATATATACTAGTTACAAGCGTATTTAGTGCCTAATAGGCATATCCACATTACACACTTAGCCTAAACATGTAATTCTGGTATTGCAGCTCCTAATTCCTAATCCCACGATTACACTATGCTGTAGTAGGGATTTATTTCCTGAAGGAAATTATGCCCTAGTGGGCACACATTACACTTGATATTAAATTACAACTTCCTTTATATTTAATTCATTTATGAAAATATACACTAGCACTGCAATTGACGGAGCCGTATTTGTTGTAGGAGAGTAACATTTGTATGAAAGAGGTCAATTAGGACCCCAGCTCATGCCCATTGCTCAAAGAGCTTTAATTAAAAAGTCATAAAGTAAAATACACGTACATAGTAGTGCATGCAGTGTGTATCTCCACTCCACCACCCACTCACTCCCCTTGTTTTAAGCCAAGTCAATCCTGACTCGGTTATGCAAATTGCAAATTCATGCAACAGCGTGCTTAGCAAGTGAGTTGTGAGCTGCTCAACAGGAGCCGACTGATGGATAAAGACTAATTTAGTATTCAGTTCTAGGTCTGCGGAGTGGAAAGAAATTAGGGGAAGCTGATGATTAAGAAATTAGTTGCTTCCTATTCTTGAAATCACATTTGTATGTAATTGCGTGGGGCTGTGCGAGTACCTACTGTCTAAACAAATTGCGTATAGGACCTTCAAGGCCGCCCTAGCCTCCTCAACATAATTTATAATTTACCCTAATGTGACTCTTTTATTATGAAACCTTATATGAGCGCTCATTGCAGCATTTCAGGATGACTCCCAACTACATTATAATAATGGATTCTACGCGTCAGGTAAATTCATGCACGACGAATTCACATGCATTCGTCTCTGGAATCATGATTTCGCGCCGAAAAAAAAAGATTTTAACTGAAAATGCAAGATTCGAGTAATTCATTCAATTGAATTAGGGTTCAAAATCGAAATTAAAATATGTAGGTATATGAGAAGTCAAATCAAAATGGGAATAAGCATTAAATTTCAATTTGAAGTAACTTCCACACATTCCAGTGTACAATAAAATATATCATTAGGAAGAGCATAATATTTTGACTTAGCGCCACGCTTCAGCCTGAAATAAAATAATGACATCTTTCAATTTTCAATCCGAAATCTTGCATTGATTGAAATATAGAACGCCCAAACTACTACTGCAGTGTCTGTATTGTATAACAACTGCCCAATTTCCTAAGCAAACTAAAGCACTACAGTAGAAAGACTGGGTGCATCAAATTAGACGAAGGTACTGTTGTTGGATTTGATTAAATGTGGTTAGTTTAGGGCTGGAGTCCAAACATAATATTATTTCGCGGATGCTAATTTTTGTAAGCCATTTTGAACGTTAGGAGCGACTTCTACCTCATTAGGAATCTGGACATTTATTTATTTATTTATTCATTCATCCAAGAAAATGCGTGTACACCTTACATTTCAGTTAATTCAGCAGTAAAACGACCCATAAATTTGATTTACGTTCCACCACCTTTTCAGTTACTAAAGATATAAGTTAATAGTCGTAAAAAAGACGTTTAGTCACTTTTGTAAAAGTTTAAAAAGAATAATAATAATTATAATTATACACTAATATTAAGTCGCTGGGGCTGTAGGTTTAGTAAAAGGGTCATTTGTTTTTTCTTGAAAATAAGAAATTAATGGATCCTTTTTAAAGCTGCAGGATGTAAGATATCACGAATCTTGAGGAGTTCTAGTTGACATAGTCCGAGAGCTAATCCACGTAGGCCTCATGGACCTTTAACCTGTAATAGGACGAGATTGGCGGGTGATAGGAATATGATTAATAATTGGATGGTGCTAATAAAATAAGAGTTATGAGATGGTGGGGAAGATTGCGTGCCCTGTCAGGCCGCATTATATTAACATGTTTAATGAAGGGATGAGGCAAGAGGGATGATGGTAGTAGTGGGACAGAGTACTATACCGGCCATGCATCACACTGTCCCAACTCGGGATCCCTCATTTGTGGAAGGGACTCGGGGAAGCATGATATTACTTAGTCTATCCATTTGGTTATTAGGCGGCCTGCCTGGCTCTGGGCCTAACTCCTAATAAAACGTCATTTACCTGATGTGCTCCGCAATAACAATAGTAATAATATCACTTCATCTCATCTCCCCCATTCATCATCCTCACTCCCATAAAATTAGTCATGTTGTTCCCTAATATGAGCTTAATATGAGAACTCGGCATCTAGCTGCGGTACGTATAATATGGACTGCAACAATGGCCGACCTCAGGCCTCATATTTCATTTACAGTCCCGCATAATTATATTTATTTATGCTATGTCGAACACGAGGGTTGGAGCTCAACCGGCGATCTCTTCGACTCATTCCGTAAATAAGCCTACATAACAATATTCTTTTGATCCCAGGCCCAAGTGGTCGTTTGATTTAATTGTACGAAACGCTGTTCGAACAAAATTTCCAACTTGACCCATGGAGACGATACGGAGGATAATGGCTCATACCACTTGATAGTCAAAATTTCCCATATGCATAGGAAGCAAGCGTAGAAGTTGCTCGGATTTCGAAAACCAGACAAGTCGACAGTCTACTAATGAATAGACTCAAAACTGTTTGTGTGCAAATATTCCCACAGCACTTCGTAGAATTGAGATGATTTGTGATGAAGATCCATTTACTGCACCATCGAAATCGAGAATCCGATCAGATCCCAGCATTTTAAGAGATAGCAGGTACCTAGTATTTGCGGCATCCTCTGACCTCTGACCCGAGCAATTGTATAGTTAGGTTTGAGGCCATTTGAGGGGATTGAAGGAATCCCAGGCATTCTCCGTAATGCTCACTTGACGCTGCTCTGGCTCATCTTCGTACTTGGAATGAATGATGAGCCTTGATCATTGAACTCATCAGGAGTCCCGGGCCGTGCTAGGATTCTGGGAACAATTCAAGGGAAAACAAGAGTAGGCAAAGGCATGGTATTAGCATACATTAAATTGTTGGAATTATGAATAATGTCCGGAAACTTCTCACGAGTATTACGGACTAAGTATTAAGGTGTATGCCCCAACTATTGTTTTTTCTTTGCTTAATGTAGCACATTAGGACTTCCCACCAAAAAAAAATCAAGAATCAGTTTTCCTTTCTGCATAAAAATGTGAGGACCGCGGTGTGCATGAATAATGCATATGCAGGCCCTTTTTTTTCAACACTTGGAGCTCGTGTCGAGCCCAAGCCCGTTATGAGAAATATGGCTGCACTTGGGGGCCTTTTAAGTGATGGGATACATTACGAATTATTTATTAGATCTCAGAACGAATTGAAGCAATATACCCTCTGGATGCCTACTTTTGATTCAGTGGTTATGTTAATGGGAAATGTACTGTTTGGCTAATTTTAATATTAAATATGCCCACGTATCCTTCTGTCTCTGCCTGCTACCAATACTAACCGAACCGCAGTTTGATATCTGTAACTATTGTATAAATTTAATTAACAATGTAGGTAATACAAACATTTATTCCAATGTTGAAAATGTGTCGTGCTTCTTAAAATTTTGCTATAGCTTTGAAAGCAAGAAAGCGCACTTTGAAACCAAGTACTTTGTGATTAGCTCCCATCCCCCAAGCATCATTTTGAAGCCTTAAATCAAGAACTTATTCTTAGGTAAGAACCATAATATGTAATGCCACCAAGGAAAATGCGTATCTAAAGAGGCCAATCTATGACTTTCAGCTCGGAATCGAAGAGTCGGAAATCTTGGATCTTGGTTCCCATCTAACGACACTTATTGGGCTTGAATTGATTCCTGCCCGTGAGAGTCCCCAGGTCGTTCCTTGAAACAAAAGGTGAGTGAGGAGCCATGGAACGGGCTTCTTCGTCGTTGGCCTCTACTTCTAAGTACATAGTACAGTATTAGGCTGGGAAGGGAAGGAAAGCGTGCCTTGAGATGAGGTCTCACGAAAGTCGTCAATTTTTCACGGAATGACAATTTTTTTTCACCAAATCGAGTGAGTTTTTTTCGAGGCTTGATGGATGACCGAAGTGCTAGGACATAGTGAGCATTCCTCTCCGGACACCAAGGTAGGCATAGGCCCAACGTTGTTAACAGAATCAGCCCAGGCAATCTGTCCTCTCCTCTTATCTGACCTTTGTCTAACAGAATCTTATAAACGCGTTCATTGACCAGAACCTCAAGCAGCTGGTGCTTATACGGCTTAAGCATTAGGGCAGGATCCAGGGATAAATCTGCGCACGTTTTACTTCTGTAGTAGACATATACTTACATGTATATGGGTAATGAGTTGGTGGCGGAAGAAATATAGATTTTAATGGAAAATACAACCTCCACTCAAACTAGTCAATTTATTTAGTTGAATTAAGTTTCGGCTATATTAAGCCGGATAAGGTTAAGCTACCATTCTTATCTTTTATAGATAGAGTTAGATTAGCTTTGGTACGAGTTTGTTACAGCTTTTCTCCGTCGTACAAAATAGAGGGCATAGAATAAATCGAATTGGAACTGTTCCCAAACCCTTACCTAAGATCATGATCATCTAATCAAAA
>JAQFZY010000838.1:0-20862 GCA_034696285.1 Hypogastrura burkilli | reverse complement strand
AATCAGCCGCGGTGGCTAGTTTTGAGTTTTCCTAGTTTCGCAAAACTAGGTGGTCCTTTCGAAGGTTATGAAGAACTTGAAACAATGACTAAATAATACCTAATATCAACCACACTTATAAATGGGCTAACTATTTATCTGTAGAATATACAGAGAATACGTTATGTTTTCTGATATTTATATAACGGAGTTAAAATTAATCTTGGTTTGGTATTCGGACTAAAATCATAAATTCATAAATTCTGAAAATTTAATGAATACTGATCTTAATCTAATTTAGTTAGCATAACCTAGTAAAGCTTGAATTAACTTCACTTAATGTAGCCTAACCTAACCATGTGTTAACTTTTGGAGCAACTACTATAAAATAAATTCCATTTTATGATAATTAGCATTTGAAAAAAATCTGAATCCGTATCCAGTAAAGTGAATATGATGTGATATGGGATTTGTTCTGTTGTATTCACAATCCAGATCATACTATAAATTAATTTATGAGTCGAATACAATACGCTGAAACACTGTCTTCAATAATTGCACGAATTACTCCATTTACGACAAGGTTTAGAAACTACAGAAAAATAAATAAGTGGCCTATGTACCTATGTACATATATTTATAAATACTAACGTGCGTACGGCGAATTGTCTGTATCAGCTGTCTGTTGTACCTCCTTCATCTCTGTCCGCCTAGATTACCTACCCATGTTTTTAATATGTTGTAAGGCTCTGGATCAGTTTCAATTTATACCCGTCACTTACCATTATAGAGCCGAGCATGAGAGAGAAGAAGGGAGGAAAGTGATTTTTTAATATCATGATGGAGCCCCTTCATCATGCTCATGAATATGTCCGTCCTATCCCACACAGCTAATGCGGGCCGGCTCCTCCGCAGATCGGCATCAATAACCTTCCCATGGACACTGAGGGACTTGGACCCGTCAACTTATCATATTCATATTAAAAAGAGAAGACGCAGGCCTTTCTCGTCCATGTATTCAGCTAATACGGACATAATATTATTATTATTATTTTTATTACTATCCAGAATGATAAATACCTTTCCTGAGAGCTAAGAGACATGATAGGTGGTCCGGCTTGACGTCTCATCCTCCACAATCCTGTTCCTTCCATTATTACGGACTCGGGCTGAAGGTAATCATGTCAAAATTACGAGTTTAATTCCATAGTTGTAGCCGATACATGGCTGGAGCCAGTGTCCTACACCCTACGCGGGACACGGGACCTTACAGGAGTCCAACATATGGAAGATGCAGAATGTCAGAGTTCAGATGTATCTAAGTAGTACATATAAGCTAGTCAATTTAATTGCATATTATGTATAAATAATTAGAGAATCCAGTAGTTCAATGTTCAATCTCAAATCAATACACTGGTACTGGTACATATTATTAACAGAACGACAATTTAGCTGATTTTGCTCTCTATCTATCGCTATCTAATAACTCACATAAATTAATACGAAAAAAAGGCAGACTCTGAAATGCTCAATTTATCTTTTCCTTGCTAAGCAATTGAGTGCGTTTGAGTACGCCAGATACGCTATGTAATATTCTATAAAGGAGATATTCCGCCATTGTCTTAATAAATACATATTTGAGTTACGAAGCGTAGATTTCAGATTTAGTTGGTACTGTGTGCATCAAGATGGTGGCCTTTGCCTTCCCCATATAAAGCCAACCCCCACCTCCCCCATTGTGGTAATAATTAATTGCCTGGGCCCAACAATAACTAATTTATGAAATTCGGGTCCCTCTCCATTCAAAAAGCCCCCAACTTTTTGTCCAAGTCCTGAAGGAGGAGGAATAATTGGATGATAGATAATAGTAATATTCCGTAGCCAGGGCAGGCAGGCAGGCCCCCCAGTCTCATTATGGGCCTCTGAAAGGGAAAAGTTTTGGTTCCGATTCACCGGGATCTTTTCTCCATTATTTTGTCTCAGCTTTCTTCTCCTACGTAGTGTAGTAGTATTAGGACTCTCCGGCTAAGAATGTTCTCTGGTCCATATTGTCATCCCTCCTCCAGCTCCGAGCCCCCAAGAATGGTCTCAATAGTTTGATTCTTTGTATAATATTATTATTATTCGAATTCTTACGTAAAGTTAGTGCTGGGTGTAGAATTTGGAGTTCCCATTGTGTCCCTCCATTGGACCAATAATTCCCTCAAAGTTTACTCTCTCCTTTTTGCATGCATTAGGCCAGAATGGGCGCAAAGGGCTTAGTCGGGGAAATGAAGAATGGGATCTGATCTCTTTCTCATTTCCCTAACCTTTCCCCAGAACTACTACTACTGACTACTACTGGATGTATAATGGGGAGGGATAACTTTGGAGCAGGTCCACAATGCCCAGCCAAACTTTTACTTCAGTTTTCAATCTTTGTTACTTTTCCCCATTGTGGGAGCCGAGGTCGGAGGGCCAGGACTCGGAACACATGGATTCAATAAATCTTCTCTGTTTTTGCATATGTGGGCACTGGCTGTGGAATTTCTGGCTCTATAGATAAGATTTACTGTGGTTGGCTGCCTGCTGGCCGGGCCCGGTATATTGGGAGAAAGTAGAACTCCGCTTCCAGTTGACTAAAGGCTTTTATATCGACCCTCAAAATATAACTTTTACCCAAACAAAGCTTTTGAAGTCGAAGGAAATACTAACATTCAGGAAAACACCAAGGTGAGTTCTTGTGAGGACCAAAATTAACCTAACCTAAATTTTAGACTAATCTAACCAGTAACCACAGTACATCAGCCTAATATTACAGCTATTTTATATTTCACATGAAATATTTGCTGCTATAATCCATATATTCGAGGAGGAGTGATTATTAAGTCTTCAATGAATATTAATTTTTTGTTAAAGTCCTATAGTAATCATTCAATTCAGTCTTAGCTTTGTGATATAAGTTTCTTCGCTAGAATCAGCAATTTTTGGAACATTTATTATTTTTTACGCGAAAATATACTCATGTAACATCGGTGTTGAGTAGAATTCTAACTCAAGTTGCTGTAATATATACGTAATAAGTCTATCAATTTTAGTGCCTTAACGTTCATGGACCCGAAAAGCTCGGATTCCATAGAACTTTTAGCGTGGCCCATGATTTTCTCCATCTCCTCCACCCACAATAGGTCATAATGATCATAATAGACTATAACCAGGGGAAGAATGAGGCTGAGTCCAATGGGCTGAATGAAGGTAGCATATCATTCATTTCATAGTCACATTTTTCCACTCTGTCGTAATGAATGGATTCCTTTGAGGAATTAGACACGACGATCAGGGTTTGTGAACAGATTGGACAGAGCACTATCCGACTCCATCTCTCTATCCCTGACTCTTCTGTATAATATAATAATGGTAGTACTTGTACTACAGTCGGAGACAATAATGAGGAAGACATAGAAGGAAGGAGGACAATCAGGAGACGGGACACGAAGTTATGCAAGCCAGAGTCAAGTTGCAGTATTCCATTCATATTCATATCATATTGGGATTGTCTCCTTCCTTTTGTCCGCCGAATGACCCCTCCCAATGACCCTCCCTTTATTCCCAACACTTGGCCAGCTCGCGGGGTGGTCACATTTCATCTTTGCCGGCTAGCAAACTCTCTCTTTCCACATTTAGATAGCTCAGGCGTACTCCTATAACAACAAGGAACTATTTCCAAGTCTAAAAAAGAATCATCTTCACTTAAGAGTAGCTGTAGGACTCAGGTTTCCTGTCAATTCGGCACCAGTCAATTGTCGTCAGCCTCTGGTCCATATTCTAACTTTTAGAGAGCGTTCCACTACTACTGTAAAATATTTCTATCATCCTCAAACATATAAGATACATGCAGTAATTAATTTTTGAAAGCAAACTCCTGGATGCCATTTAAAAGTTTATAATTTTACTTAAATTCAAATTTAATTTCAATTTTAATAACAGTTGGTGTCTTGAGAGACAACAGCAGGTCCCATGTATTTAGTTAGTCACCAACAGGAACAGGAAGAATTCGGTAATTTGCATGGAACATTTCAAAATATTTACACATTTTTGTGTCACGTGACGTGATGCCAGTCTCAATACATTTATGAAGGAGCGCGAGCGTTTTCTTTCCTTCTAGCGCATGCGTTGGAGGAAACGGAAAAACTTCCCCTTCAGATCGAGTGACAATGGTGATGCCTTTCAAGTGGCTAACTTATTGATGTTAAATATTACTTTTCTGGACCAATGTTACGTTCGGCTACTTTAGGGCTAGCTTGTGTTTGTCGGTTAGGTTAGATTATACTACATTTGCTTAGGCTAGGCTAAATTATCGGCTTAGATTAGTGCAGGATAGGTTAGGTTATGCTAAATAATGTTAGGTTTGGTGTTGCAGTTGGATGATACTCTGTATACATGTTACATATACATCAGTGTTTCGAGTATTTATAAAGTGATAAATATCACCCCGAAGAAAATTGTGTTTTTATAATTTGTAATTTGTTATCATTTTTATCATTTTGTATGATTTTTAATCATCAAATGATATTTATCGATAAAAATATGCAAAGTGGTAGAAGCTCGAAACACTGATATACATACATATTGTAGTTGCAGGTGGAAGTGTCTATGAGTTTTGTGAGCTTATTTTGTGCCATTACATGCCATAGGTTAAAATATAATTAGTTTAGGTAATTTAAAATTATTATTACAGTTTAATTGTCATGTTATATTTTCAATGAGCCTTGTACAGTAACGTGCAGAGTACACAGTTGGCCTAGAATCCACCCTGCCTTACATACCTGTTTTCTCTCATAATTTAAAAAAAGGAAAGACTACACATCTAATATGCGGAGTATGAACTAGGTTTAGATGGTTCCCATTCATTCTCACACTTCTTCTTCTTACCTGGTACCTGGCTGGCTGCTGGAGAAGGTGGGAACCTGGAATCCATGGGAAAATGTTCCTGCATTCCTCGTCCAGCGTCCCCTATGCCTTCTCCTGTGGTTTCCCAATCTCCAGAATTTCCTCGAGGAGTCAACTCAAGATCAAGGTACCAGGGAGCCCGAAAGATTTAGTTGTTCATTTCCCGACTCTCATCTCACGCATAATAAGTACGGCTCCGGCGAGGGCCTTGTTCTTTGAAGGACGACCCTGCGGGACACTATTTTACTCCTAATGACCCTTGAGACATTTTTTAGCCTGGGCCCGGACTGTTCATTTTTGAATATGAATCCAATATATTAGGGACTTGATGTTGGGGCTCAGCCCTTAGCAAAACGGCCCCTAATTGAACAACCACCACGACTCGTAAAACTGTTGGGGAAATAAATAAAAGAACAAGACCCGGCCGGGCGTAAAGTCAAGTCAATGGAAATGCCCGGGTTCCTGAAAGGGACCAAAACATGCCCGTTGCCGTTTTGGGGGTTGGAGTGGACTCATTATGCTTATCATTACATCTGGATAGTATGCGAAGAGCCGTTTATTCATGCCTCCGGAGCCCTGAAGGACCTCTTCAGGCCTCAAAGCAGAGCCCTTTAATAACTCACATTAGCACACATGCGGATGGGTTCTCTTTCATTTTATTTTAAACACAATTTACGAGGGATATGCTATGGGAAAGTACTTGACTTCTTTAGTTTGGAATTTGTAGCCGAGATAGCCTCCATACGCTAAGGTAATGACGAAAATAAACGTTCCGTACAGTTCCTTACGGTTTATAATAAATTCCATGTAGTTATGACGCCTAACAAAAAATTTCTGTAATGTTCACTTTACCATTTAATAATTTAAACTGATTCAAAGTAGATTTCCTACAATTATCCACTCTACTACGATGTATTACAGTTAGCTTTTCAGAAACGGATTGTATTTTTTGCGGTGAAAATATAACTTCTTTCTTTCCGGCTCAAAATAGTTATCCCTTCAAAAAAAATACATTTAAAGAAACAGTCAATTAATTTAAAGAGCAACTGAAATATACTTGAGTTTCACGTATAGAAGGGTTGAGTACAAACTGGAGAGCAGTTAAATCAGTGATTTTGGATAGTAAATGTTCAGAATCCCAGGAAGGTAACAAATTGGGATCCCAGCCATGGTACAACATAACTGTTGGGCGTAATGAGAATGAATACGGAAAATAATCAGAGGCGGATTGTTGTACAGTGAAAAATCACTTGTGGGTCACAAAAGGAAACAGAATAGGATAACGAATGTAATGTAATGTCCTGTCTCTTTGTCACTAAAGAAGGAGAGCAGGTGTAGTGTCGAGGACAATAAGAAGAGCCAAAAAAAAACTTGACACATATCTTACGGTTGAATTAAATATCCATATGTTAAAGTCATGGACGGTTCTTTCTAATTCTAAAATCAAATTAATACTCATTGGAAGCGAACTATAGGAAAGAAATTCAATAAAATTTGGATGCCTAATTTTATGACGCTGAATTCAAATAACGCGGATTGATTTTTAGTAAATATCTAGTGCGATAGAATAATTAAACCCTTGTACCTTGCTGCTCATCTGAGGGGGACATAGAACATACTGGTCCACATCTTGGGTCCAGCTAATTCGGTATTATGTAATAATGTAATGTGAAGGGTGGAGATAAATCTGTTTCTTTAAATTCTATATAAGATCATAATGGTAGGCATTTAAGAAAGGGTTGAGCGTCCCCTGTCCCTTGCCATTCTGAATAAATCCACTTTTATCCGTCCCTTTATAAAGGACTCTTAAAGGAATAAAAGGCGGCGGCTCCGCTTCCTGTCACCTTAAGAATGTCATCTCTGCCGACAATTTACGGTGACTTTTGACACGGTTCCTTGTCAAGGGATCCACTGGAAAACACATTTCCTACGTCTACATGTAGGTATTACTATGGAACATTAAAACACAGGCCCGTGGTTGGATCCTGGATACTTCTCATGTTCGCATCTATGCATCTGTAGCTGTGATGTAGATTATATCGGAAATTGGACAGTGTGTAAAAACTGACCGGTTAGAATTCGAAGTCGAATTCATTCAATACCAAATCTCATATTTAATTCCAGTAATTAGGTACTCTTCTTGCTAAAGTTATGTTTTATGCCCTTTCCAATGGTTCAACTTACTGTAATTTGCAGTAAATGTGTAGAAGTAACTTAAAAATCGAAATTAGAGTAGGTGATAACCTGAATGGGAATAAACATACTTAATCTCGTTAAAACGTCTTTAATGAACCTACTATTTATATACTGTCTTATACCTACTTCTTATAGTATAATGCATCCTTAGTGATAGGATTCAGATTGAGTACCTCAAGTTGACGATGCAACATGCCACAACATGCCACGTAGGTTTCCTAGCACTATAAATTACCTTGCCAATAGACCTCTTTTCATTCCATTTTTTAATGTTTGTATCCCCCAGTCTACTATGTGACTGTCCGTGTCCATTGAGGGAGAAAATGGATTTGATACAAGAAGCCTGTTCCATTCCGTGTATAGGATTTGGGATTCGTTGGACTCTGTTGGGATAGTGTAGCCTGCCTCGTGACATTTCATAATTTATGAACCGCCCTTACTGCCTGCCTCATCCCATTCTCCAATTTTTGCACAATCATTTCGCTCTCTTTTCCTCCCTGTCATGTACTGTCATCCGCTCCCAAAGTCCGTATTCCTGGCCCAAACCTTGGGCCTAACCCCTTAAGTATCATATCCACTCTTTGGATCCGAGGCATCATGAATTATGCCCTTTATCCGGCCTACTTTAATTTTGAGTTCCTCACTCAACAAACCGTCACTGTCACCCGGGCCCGGCGTGTGAGGAGGCTCTCAATGAAAGGAAAACCTGATATTGTCCCATGCTGAATGACACGGGGCCCGGGACCAGCCCAAGCTTCTGCCTACACTCCAAACACGGGGTCTCTTTTGTTACAAATTATTTTCCATTTATCACGAGCCCAGCCTGGATCATCATCATCATCCCGCACCAATAATAGGACCGATCTATAAAATTCCATATCCCACCAGCAGCAGCAGGAAGGGTTGGAAACCAAAAATCATACGTAGCATATTAATCAATTCATAACCGCCGGGATGACAAATCTCCTGTCGATCTCTGCAAACTAGAATGTAAGTATAAGTGCAAGGCTAATGTTTCCATAATCTCCGCTCCGATTTAAAAGGAATCTGCAATTTTCCTAAACGTCGAAATTCTTAAAATTACATTACTATATGTTTTCAATACTATCCGTACCTCTCGAAAAAAGGTAACTATGTAGGTAAGTACCTACGATGCGTTTCTTAAAAAGTCAACTATCCTAAATAATTTTTTGACTCAGTAATAATCTGAAAGCGTCCACTCAGTCCACTCAGGCAAAAATTCTGTCTATAATTGGTAGTATTAACTTCGAATAAAAGTTGCCGGTTAATTCTAGATCAGCCCAGAAATAAAGCAGAATAGAGCAAATGTTTCAAAGATACTTAAAATGTGTTAAGTCCCTAAGCATAAACTAACAGAAACCTAACCTAGCCAAAAATAATTTAATACATTTCCAGAATGTCGAATGTAGCGTACAACGTACAAGTATCAACACAATTTTTTAAAAAAATTGGGGCTTAAAAAATTAAAATCGTTTAAAATAGAGGTAAAGGTAGACTTGCTTGTTGTGTAAGAATTAAAATGTAAAATAACGAAGCAAACGTAAATTAGTCTCAGCTAAATTAGAACGTGTATACAGCAAATACGTTAAGTAGGCTTTTGCGCATATTAGCTGCACATAGAGATAGAGAAAGCCTGGCCCGCCCAGAACGTGCTCGCCTTTCCCATAAATAATACAGCAATAAATATTGTTGGGGTCAGAAGGAATGGCCCTCGACTGAATCATATTGTCCGCTCGTCCAAAAAATCATTAGTCTTCCCCTTCCCTAAGAGTTCTATAGGTCTGGGGAAATCAAATGACAGATATTGTGACAGAAATAAAAACGAAACACATTTTAGGCTCTCAACCATTTCCGGCCGAACACGCCTCTACTTTAGCCGGGGCCCAAAGAAGAAAGGGAATGAGATAACTGAGGCTCCATTTAATTCAGTTTTCAGTTTCACAATAATAATAAAAGTGGCTGGTATGTATGGAGAGACGTATGGGAGAAAAAAAAGGAGTCCATAAATCCTGCAATTGCCTATGAGCTCTTGTAATAATAAATGTAAGTCGATTTCTAGTCTCGATTGTGTCCGTCAAGAGCCGGGCGTGTCCAAATGTTATTATTATGGTCCGATGCATTTGGTTCGGTTTGGAATGGCGCCTAACAATAGGATGGGCACGGAAAACACGAAGAAGCTTTTATCGCTTAGTAAAATACAAAGGACTCCAACTTCTATCAAATTTCAGAAACTGGTATCTCCCAATTCTGCCGGCTACTTTCCATGCCGTACTTAGAGCACAATTTGAAAATAATTTAATTTATATAGGTATACTACAGTGGAATTTATTTTACAGTCTTGCATACGCGCAAAAATTACTTGAAATCGAAAAGACTCGTTTCGACTGTTTCCTCACATTCTGGTATTATCCAGTATTTGTAATTTCCTAAACAATCGGTAGGTAGCATATACATATATACAAAAATTAGAAGTAGAAAATATTTTGCACAGGAAAAATATAGTTTGCAATATATGAAGATGCAAAATTCATTTCGTTAATTTAGATGAATTAGAGCTTCCGAATTGCGGTTGGATTAGGATCTAGCAGGTATGCATTCCTATACGTCTTACTTGAATTACGCAATTCATTGTAGAATACAGAGATACTACCTATAGAATAGTTTCCAAGTTGGTTCTTGAGTACTGTAACATTCTTCGATTGGAATTCCACTTGAGTCTTCCCATTGGATCTCCTCCAGGCTACTGTACTCTACATTCCGTCCTGTCAACAATTAACCCAATTTGTATTGACGGAGAGCTTTTGGAGTAAGAGGGCCGCCGACTTTCTCCGCTGCTACTATTCCCAACGGAGGAATTTAAGGACTCAAGTATCTGTACTTAGCCTAGGTCCTCTCCACTCAAGATCAAGGCTCGGATCATCCTTCAGCCCAGCAGAAGTAATGTAGTGTAGCCAAGTGAGAATCATAACATGTTTCCCTCAAAGTCAATTCATCAATCATCATAATGTACTTTGGCCAAGTCTCCACCTCTTTCCACTCTTCTCCTGAGAGGATCCACGTACTTCGGGATCTAGCCCCCGATCTCTATGAGGCATTATCATATTCAGATACAATGCCAGGAAGACCATAATAAATCCACAGTATTTTATCCAATAATAGAGACCCGAAACCAGATGCTTTCCCTTTATGCTTTACAAGTGTTTAAGGTACTATAGGACAAGGCAAAGTAAATCACAAATTGAGTCCCCGTTGTCATCAGCTATAATATACTTAGGGTCACAGCTATTCTAGGGGAAGGCTTTCATACAATATTTCATGTAGTAATAAAATAGTAAACTAGACCCTTGAGTCGCATGTAATATTATTACAATTTTAAAATGCATGAGGTTAAAAAGGTTTCATATAAAGTCAAAACTTCAAGTGTCCTTCTTCATCCGCTCATCCGTGTATGTTTAAAATGGGCTCTGGGCTCCAAAAGTTGTCATGTAAGGCTATTGTGGGCTTGGAATTTTGCTGAAGCACCAGGTGTTCTTGGAAAGGATTTAATAATTGTGGACAATGTTCTGATTCATTTATGTTACGAATTGAGTATGTTCATGCAATAGATAGTACTTATTCAGAAATTTACTATTTATATAGCTTTCGGAAAATTCAACAATGAAACCAAGTGAATCTTAACCGGTACAATTCTAAGATATTGCCAAGGGTGCAATATATTTTTCAAATGCATGCGTGGAGATTACATAAAAGTCAAATATATATATGCTTTTTATTTCGATTTTAAAATAATTTCCTACGAATCCCATTAATTGTAAAGTAAAATCATTGGAACGAGAATAAAATTCTGCTCGTCTATAGAGCCTACCTTGAACAATAAGTAAAACAACGAATTTCATTTTAGGTTTTGTTTTAAATATAATTTGACTCCGTAAAGTGGTCAGTCATTATGCTTACTGACCAATTTCCTAAACAAGCTGCAACATACGTACTTGGATTTGGTCAAAATGCTTAGCATTCAGGTAAAGTTGGGATTATTTGTAGGACTGAGAGTCAAGTAGAAGGTGTGGTAAGTATGTGCTAATGCCAGAGGCAGTTTCACACAGTCTGGTCTGAGCAGAATGCATGCAAATGAGCACCGCTACTTCCCACTACCAAAACATAACACTGGCTGCACATTGAATTACATCTTAAGGCTCGGCTTAATGGGACCGTATTTGCGTTTTCATGAGCCGTACCGAAAGGTAAGAGGGCCATAGAGTTAGGTGCACTTGAGCCTTTTGAAAAGAATACAGATGAGGCCAGGAATCAGAAGGAAGGTGAGACATTGTTGTATTCCTACATGCGTATATTCCTATGCCTGATTTGGAATGGGGAATTAAAAGGGCCGGTACGTGAGCACATAAATTGTAAATGGAGCCCAATCCCGGCACCTCATCTCCCTTTGTGGGAAGCATAATGATAATGATAATGAACTTTGTTAGAACCAAGCTCCTGCCTGATCCTATCACACATCACACATACCTATCATTATTTAATTAGAAGGCCTCTGTTGTATCTTACACAATAACACTGTACTTATTACCTGGATCTCCAGCATGATCATGATAACTCATAATCATAAGGATGCGAAGCGTATACTGTGTATACTCTGGGTTCACAATTTCTCTGGATTTGGGATTTGGAACTGTTTGAAGAAAATACTGACTTTATCCACACGAAAAAAAAAACCGACTTACTGGCTACAGAAAAAAAGGTAAACATTTTGACACTCACTAGCTCAAACTATAAAGCTAACCTAGCTTAACCTTAACAACGTGAACAGCAAAAATTAATTTCCTTGGAAAAAATCGGACTTTTTTTAAAGGCCGGAATGTCGTTTTTTTAATTTTCCATAATTTAATGGATATGGGCGAAAGTCTTTTAGATGTGGACGAGAGACAAATTCCCAATCTTAGAACTTGGAAACCAGACTAGAAAATATAGTATTAGATACTTGGCATGTCAAAGCCAAATCCGAAACCCACATTGAGGTTTCGTGAATGACTATTGTTTGCACTATGTACTATCGTGCTTCGGATTTGGATCAACCGACTACGGTTACAGTCAAGTTCCTCAAGAATGACATAATGGGGATAAGAATGAGCCTCAGTATTGGCAATTGAATTTAGTCTATTTTTTGCTTGCAGTTTTGAACAATCCCATTGATTACAATTCTTGGAAACACATAACACATGTTCAATGTTCTCTTCTATTGGCTTTCTTCTTCAAGAGGTATTCTTCATTTTCATTCCTCTTCTATCATTCTTATCCGAGCCTCAGCCCGTGAATTCAACTATTGTACATAGACTGTAAGGCACTACTTTGTTTGAGGCAGAACTAATTGCGTCATTAGCAGTTTTTGGACTGAAACTCGATACCCAATTCCAATCTAGCTGTACTATGGAGTATATGGAAAGTGTCCGGCTTCTCGTGTCCATAGAACACTAAGAACAATTGGAGCCAATGTTAATTCAGCGCAAAACGCATTTATAACAATGAACCGTCAGTTTAATTCTTTGCTCAAATCTAATCTACTCTTCATTCATCAGTTTTGTAGTGTTCTCAGTGAAGATATTGGTTTATATTTAAATTCATGGTAAAGTGCTAATCTTATATTCGGTCAGTTTTCGTAGTACGTATTTCAGCAACCGTCCAATCTGTACATTAGCATATAGCCTAACCCATCTAAATTCAATAATGTTTGCAGAGTATAATAACAATTCATAAGTGGTTAAGTATCAAGAGTTTCTTTTCACTCTCATAGCCACAAGGATCTTCTTAGGAGCTAATCCGAGCCCAAAGTGAAGATTCTCTAGTTTTTTGCCTAGTCTCCGCTCCTCATTCTAGTCTTAAAAAATGAAAAGTCATAAAGGAAGCAAACAAAAGTAAGTACCTTCCTTCATGCACAGGGCTCCACAAAAGAGACAAAACCATCATTCTCTCCTGGCCGGATTTTTCTGCTGTGTAACGTCCATAAAATAACATAATGTTCATTTTGTTGAAGAGGGACGGAGACAAGAGGCCAACAACACCTTGAAGAAGAAGAAACGACTGAATTAAGACTTTTGAATTCACTCCTACTACTGCCTACTGCTTTTTAGGCTGAGGGCCCATATGCCTTCCACCACACATTGTCTTGTCTCTAGCACTACCTTGTTTTTCTTGTTTCTGTTCACACGCTCTTTGAGCAGTCCTGAAGCCTCCTTCCCTATAATTGAAAACAATGGAGGAAGGTAGGTGAGGTAGGTAGCTTCCACCAATTCCTTACGCCTTTCTCGTCCACATAATAGGGGCTGGTCTCAATTACGGGAGGGAAGGCAGAAGAAAGGAGGGATTCAGGAGAATGTCTTAATAATACTTGAACAGGACATACATTCTCTGAGGGAAGAATGAACAATTACAATTTAATTTAGAACTTCGCCTTTAGTTGTGTAAGGAGTTGGAGCTGTACAGGATTTGGGAAACAATATGGCGTAAGAGGCAGGAGAACATATTGCATCACAATTCGAGTCCCGGACCACAATGGGCTCCCTGTCAGAGAATCAACTTAAGGCTAAGACAATGGGTTGGGACAAGTTGTTCCGCTTACACAGGCTTCCCTCCCTCTCGTCTTGGAAGGCCAGGCTCAAAGATTTGAGGGATTCGGAGGCAGTCCGAGGAGGACTTCCATAATAAAGGAATTCAGATCTACGTGGTAGTATGTTACGGTTTGGATTCAATACTACACGTATGCGTGGAAAATTGAATTTTGTATTTTAAAAAAAATCCAACGACAATTTTATTTCTTTAGATCCAACATCCAACCCTTACCAATGGGTACCTTATACGTATAATTCTAGAATTCACCTTGATTTAAAAAATGACTTATTGAGATTTGACTTACATACTTTCAAGGTAGACGTCAGTATTATGTAAACGTTTCATACATTGGTAAGAATAAGTAAACTGCAACATCTTTAACTTAGACTTTGTACGTTCTTGATTTTCAAACTAACCGATGTCAGGGACAGGGATAATATGGATTAATTTTCTAAGGCTTATCAAAGTTTAATAATTAACTGACGGATAGACGTAGGCCTAAATGGACTTTTAGAATAAGTATTACAGAATTGTCGCTTTTACAGAATTGTACCTCGGAAGAAAGGTGTAACCTGTGCGACTCTACCTACAAGATAACAATGAGACTGTTCTGAGTTGAAGGTTGTATCGTACAAGTCTACAAGTGTCGCATGGATACTAGTTAGCTATTTGTGCAGGCATTTGATGCTTAATCCTATTCAGTAGGTAAATAATTGTTTCAGCTCATTGTATTTCACAATAATACAATACGAAGGTGTATAGGCTTGTTCTGAGTCGTCTAAGTGAAAACTATTTAATTGAATCCGGTTTTCCTCAAGCTCAGGATTAGCATGGCTTCAATAATTAAGATTCTCACTCACGTTGATGTGGTAGGTGAGTAGAAGTATTATTATTTTGGTCCCATGTTCTGCACGTCGTACGAATAATATGTATTTCAAATACCAACTTACAGAACTTAGTGTAATTGAAACACAGCTAAAGTTGTCGGGGTTGGTTAAGGCGTGTTCTCATTGGTTCAATATTCAATAAAAATAAGAAAAGTTAGGAATTTTGCAGTTTTTAAAATTGCCGATGACCTTTCCTACTCAATAACTACCTAGATATTAGTATGACCATTTACAGTACCACATGTATGTAGGTACATACATATACATATATTACAAGAGATGTTACTTAACCGCTGCTACTGCCCCGTACAAAATCATAAATCCCGGCCCACTTCAGAATAAATTGGAGAGGGTAATAACTGCAAAATCGTACAACATCACACATCCAGTATTCCTTTTCGTTGGTCCTGCCCGTTTGTGCTCTTTTATTATATGTGACCCTGAATGAGCCGGGTAGTTGAGAGCACAAAGCGGGTAAAAAATATTGTAGTAAGTATTATGCCGTTGGTATCACTGAGCCAGAGCCCGATTGTTCAGTTCAAGCAATGCATGAACGTGAGCCGCTCATTCGTATTCATTCCCTCATTTTTTATGCTGTCCCTAACAGTTTAGTATTGAGCCTGGTACTACACCTAAACCTCCCCTCAGCATCAATAGGCCCTGTTTATGATAAATCATAAATGACCCCATTAAGCTATGAATCTATGTATGAAAGAAATACAGAGAAAGCCTCTTTCATGTTTTACAATCATCCCAATTTCGGTTCATTTGGGGTAGGCATAGGGTTTAGGGTTGAGCCAGTTTTTTAAAACTGTGTCAAAGTGAATTTGAAATACAGCCTGAAATAACAATATTGGGGCTATGGTAAGTATTAATTAGATTATTTACTAATACTAATATTATGTGGCACCTATTACATGTACTTACTACTTTTCGTATAAAATTCTGTTCTATTTGTACAACTTCGGGATCAATATCAAGGTACCAGATTTAAATTAGTACATTTCTAGAATAATTTAATCTCGGTGTTTAACTCATCTATCTGTAGTTCGTAATAATACTTGCAAAAATATTGAAAACCCGAATATTTCGAATATTTATGCCAAAACAGAGTGAACTGTTAATAGCTATAGTAAATAAATACATATATATTAAACCTTATTCTGTCTGAGTGCAATTTGACTAACCAATACGTAGAGGTTTCCTGTGGAATTGAAATAAAACCTACTCATAGGTACAAATAGCCTAATGGGTATGTTGTTATGTGCATATATGTACTAGTGTTTCTATATCTCTAAAATATCTGGGATTCCCTTAGTATCACTTACAGGCCCAATGCATCGGCTTTGAGACTCACAAGTTCCTCAATGCAGTCCCGGATTCATTTCAATCCCATAAATAGAATTTTGCTTCACTTACTTTACATTAGGGACCCATTATGGGGAGAGTAGGATCACATAAACATATAAACAAACCGTAGAGCCCCAGCATTAAGCATTACTGTCCCTGCTAACTGTTTATTGTGTCCGGATGAAAGAGGAGGAAATTCGGGGCCCAGGGATCAGTCGGCATTCAATGTGATACTGGCCCTATTATTCCCATTCAGTCATTCCGACACATTAGGCTCTGGAGAGAGAAAATAGATTAATATAAATAGAGTAGATTTGACAGAGGCTCAAAAACGGGAGCGGCGGGTTCAGGATTCCGCAGCTAAGATATAAAGTAACTAGGTATCTCCACAGATCCACTACTTACCCTTTGAAAAATTAAGATCCGCTACAATTTACGAAAATCAAAATGCGGGATTTGCTCCTATATACAGCAGTATAGAAAAAGTCGTAATATTTCGATTTATAAGGATCTGACCACGCACCTTCCGCGGTATGTGTTATGCCTTACCTGGTCCCGCAAGGGCCCAAGAATGATCCTAATACGGCGAGCAAAAGAATGGACCCCAACTCTGAATGAGATGACACGGCGCAGAGGCTATAGGACGAGGCACGCCGTCAATTGTGTCATTTTCCTGGATAGGTAATGAAATTAGCCCAAAAGTTCTGCTATTTACAGCCTAGGTTACGTTTGAGTATTTTTCGGGACTGATTTCGACAATTACATTCCATCGGTCGAATTATTTGGTGTGGATAAAAATATAGATTTTACCTTAAAAATGCGACCCAAAGTGGTTAATACTATTCAGTTTTATTAGGTTTGGCTATATTGAAGCCTTGCTATTTACTACAGCACTAGATATTTTAAAGTTATGTTAGCTTTAGTGCGGACTGCAAAAAATAAAAGTTTGCAAATGACTATTTCGCTCATTTGTCATTACAAAATGTTTTGATTCCATTTGGCACGTTGAGCCTGAGCCAGGTAACTCGGAATTGAGCTAGAACTTGGAATGGGCCAAGCAAAGGTCCAAAAACAGTGGATCTGAGAAAAGGGCTGGTTTATTGAAAGGGGCCGATTTATTATGAGCTGACACAATGAGGCCCCTTTTCACCTCATGTGTTGTGTCCTTTGTGTCCAGGGGAGAAGGGACACTCTTCATTCATCCCCACGGCGGCCCTGCCTCACCTTCCTCTCATTCAGACCAACTTTTTGGAAAACTCAGAGCCTTTATGATCCGGGGCCCTTTTGTGCCATTTTTTTTTCAAAATCCGTTCCTGGTCTCTCTAGTAGGCCTTTCTTCCTATTTAGCTCCGCTCCTTCATCCCCATTCATTCTCATTGAGTCCCTGCTTGTCTCCTGTTTGTTCTCTAATACTCTCTAGTGTGTCCGGCGGAGGGACCCTGCCTGTCTTCCTCCCTACATTAGGGACTCAATGGGATTTAGCCATTTTTGGGTGTATGCCATTGTCTGGCTGACCCCTTTGTCCCCGGCCCCGGCTCATTCTTTCTGGGGTAACAGGGCCCCTTTGTGGAGGACAATCCAGGTACAACATACGACACGTCCTGATTCATTACACCTTTCCAAAAGGAGTCTGGATTTCGGAACAGACAGCCTGGCCCCAAGCTTCGCCTCAGGAAGAATATTGTCCATCTTCCAATATCAATCCGAGCTAGGTATAATACATGTATATTTTCTAACTTTCACCTTGAATAGTATTTTTTATTCTTTAGTCTGTAACCGTCCATCAACAGTTATGATGCAATATGTTGTTACTATTTAGAATTTCGCTGTAAATGGAATTCTATAAAATTGAATGCCATTATTTTACCAAAAAAAATATTTTACAATAAAGCCCTTTAAGTAGTCGACAAAGTAGAAATATCTGGTCTGGATCTGGACCCGCTGTGTTGAGGCAACAAAGGGAATATGTTTGCATCTTCCTCATTCGACACACCTACTAAAAGGTTCATGGAGGAAACTCAATTCCCCGGAAGAGAAAAATTGATTTGTACGCCTACGTCAACTCTCCCTTCCAGAGAGACACCGGGACTTAACAATGCAGCGCGTATAATATATACAACACACAATGGGTTGGATAATAAATATAGGCATGTACGATACTGCGATTATGAATGTACTGTTTTTCAAGCTTACGTTCTAACGTGGATAGTGGATACCGTATTTTTATTTACTGGGAGTAAACCGCCGATTGCAAACTGGACAGGACTAAAACGGTACATGTCAAGCTCAGCGCCGCGCGTTATAGATGTATATATGATATAATACCTACAATTTTCGATTACAAATAGGTAGTTGCCGAAAAGCCACATTTCATATTCTTGACGAGGATAAATGAGAGACGTGCAAGTGTAAAAAAAAGAAATAGTTAAATGTGTGCATCTCCGGACTGTGCACCGTACACTCTTAACGTTAGCATACATATTGTGCACGTCTCTGGGCTGCGCACTGTGCACTGTTAACACACCTGAAAATATTTCTAGACTGGGAACCGAGCACTGTAAACATTTCTGGATTGTACAACGTGTACTGTGAACATTTCTGGATTGTACAACGTGTACTGTGAACATTTCTGGATTGTACACCCTGCACTGTGAACATTTATAATGTGAACGTTTATGGTCGTACACCGTGCACTGCAAACATACATAATGTGAACATTTATGGTCGTTCATCGTGCACTGTGAGCATACATAATGCGAAAATTTATGTCCGTATACCGTGCACTGTGAACGACACACATAATATGAACATTCACGGCCGTGCACCGGGCACTGTGAGCAACATACATAATGTGAACATTTATGGCCGTACACCGTGTACTGTCACTGTTAACATACATCTTGTGTACTGTGTACTCAATCTGGCCCATCGCCGTTCATTGTAGATAAGCCCGGAAAGCGAAGCCAAGGTTACCTTTCCTGCATCCCATATCGACTCCATGCTGGAGACCTATTGTCTGAGTAATAATGGCCGGAGTTTAGTATTATTGCGGAGAGAAAAGGCCTGTCTTGGAAATGGAAGTAATGTGAGCCGTGAGGAATTCGTTCTTATTATTATAAGTAAACCAATGGGATGTCATAATACGATCCAGCCAGCCAGCCAGCCTGACACCAAAACTCCAATTTAGAAAGGAATGAAATAAAAAGGACAAACTTCTGAGCCGTGTTTGTTGAGGAAGAAGAGAGAAGGGAAACTGTTCCCCGAGTGGGACCAGAAGAGCCTCAAAAGGATAAGAAGATTTTTATTTCTTTTTTTGAAAAGAACTTAGGCTCACTGTTCGGGCATAATAGGGGACGGAGAAGGAGAGAACAACATCTGAATGTGACATTATGCTTCATGTATAATACGATTAAAGCGGCTCTCTAACCTTTGTGTCCACCAAAAAATCCTGGAGAATAAGACTCCAAAGAAATTTAAAATAAACGACATAAATAGGCATAATAATAGGAGAAAGGAAGGACTTAGAGAAGGGACGACAATCTCTCCGGGCCCAGTTCTCCTTTTCTGATATAAAATTTAATGTGTGGATAATGGGCTTATGCCTTTGAACTCATTGTACATATAATACAAGGTCCACTCCATTCCTATGCCTTCACCAGTATGCTCCTTGAGCAGGGAGGCAGGAGTATGTATAAATTATAAAGCAGAAAAAGGTCTCTTTAGAGAAATTATAATTTTATAAAGCATGCATGACAGCTTACATTTAAGTCATAAGTACCAAAAAGGGACTTAAGAATAATTCACTTTTTATACATGACTCCGACTTTGTTACGGACTTGTTTCCAATAGTTGGCTCCTGCAGTACCTTAAGCACAATTATTGCTGTACCAGTGTCAAATAATGCTTGTATAGTAAATATCAGTATATATGTACATATATTTGCTTATAAGCATTATTATACCACACAGCACTACGAAGCGTGAACGCAGCTGTGATATCTGTATTTCCTAATTCAAAACGAAGTCAACTGTCCACGTTAAGTCAATTGAAAGTAACAATTTAAATGACCTAGACCAGTCTTTGATCTATAGTAAGGTGCTGCCTAGACCAAACGTTACATGTTACATGGTGACAGAATTTTTGATTTCACCTATTTCAGATTCCCGCTGTTTACGTCTCTACTCTATAGTCATAGTCGACCGTGCTCATTATATGGAGTAAGCCAACAAGCCCGCCCTAACGCGGAATCAGCAACTAATTTTCTACACGTTTCTAGAGTAGGTACATGAGCCATAAAGCTATTGAATGGTGGTTGCTGATTCCGCGTTAGGGCGGGCTTGTTGGCTAGTCAAAGTAGAAGTATTTAAATACGATTGACAATACCGTGCGCCTACAGTTTAATCAGGGTTGGGATGATTTAAATCAATAATTTAAATCCGATATTTATTAAATGTACGAAATTCGGAGGGCCGTCTCTCATCCGTGAAAACCGCCAGAGAATAATGTGACCAAATAATCCGTACTACTATTATCCAAAGGAACTAATCAAATCCATTAGTAATTGAAATCAGATCATTAGACATGGTTCGGTTTTGGGGGAAAGCGCGCGAACTTAAATACTTAGAAAAAAAATCTGGAAGTTTGCTTTTGAAAGAGTAAAGAGTGCAACCAGAAAGTCAATCGGGCATTTACACTTTCATCGGCAATGTCAAAAGAGACCAACAACCGTAAAACAGTAATAACATAACCATAAGAGAAGGTGAAGAAAGCTAAGAGCTTTGCGAGTTTTATTTTCATACATACTGTAAGGTACATAGTATGCGCGTGTGCAGTGTAAAGTAAAATCCCCGTGACGCGCAATGACGGTACATTTTAGTAGTAA
>JAQFZY010000837.1:0-20868 GCA_034696285.1 Hypogastrura burkilli | reverse complement strand
CCCCCCCCCCCACGCTAACGAGAGTCTTTGTATCTTTCAGTTTTTACACGGATAACAGGGTCTTGGCTGCTGGCAGTCCTAGAATTGAATAATCACCGTCCTCACCCTCAGCTGTATGCTGTACGTATGAATGTACAATTAAATATATATGAAGAAGTGCCGCCTGTCAGCAGCTTGCTTTAATAATGCTCTTTAATTTAACACATTTTAAATTCTAGTTTTGGAGCACAGCGCGGGAACCGAAAAGTCGTAACTTTACTATATAGTGCGACACTGCAGTTTGCCGTCAATCTAAATACATATCGTTAGCAGTTTGTAGTAAATACATCTTCATTTGACTTGGAAAAACAAGGCCGTGCTAGCACGAAACTCTCCGACTAGCCAAAATCACCCGTGCTAACACGGAACTCTCCGACTGGACAAACAAGCCCTTGCTAACATGAAATTCTCTGACTAGTCCAACGCGCCTGTGCTATGAGGCAATTCTCTGACTATCCAAACAAGCCCGTGCTAACATAGAATTCTACGACTAGTCCAACACGGTATTTTTTTTACTAGCGAAACAAGCCCGTGCTAACATGAAATTCTCGGACTAGTCCAACACGGTAATTTTTTACTAGCCAAACAAGCCCGTGCTAATATGGAATTCTCCGACTAGGCCAACACGATAATTTGTTACTAGTCAAACAAGCCCATGCTACGGCGGATGAAACAACTCCATTTTATATACCTACATTTTAAGGTAGAGCTGCATCTGCCATTGCTACGGGCATTTTGGATTTGACTTGGGACAATGTATGATATTGACACACGTAGTACCATGTACCATAGAAATATTGATGAGTTATACCCAGTAGTTATTCGTTAGCACAGGCTTGTTTGGTTAGATCTATAATATAATGTTCTCTCCTAACGTAAACAGGCATACGTATACGAATGACTTGCTGGGGCATTTAAGTACCAGTGTATAAAAAATATATGACTATGACATGACCACTTCGGCAGTACAATACTTGACACATCAATCTACCGAAACTCTGCCATTTAGACGATACAGGAAGGCGACCATTAGGGGCAATTCTTCGTAGGAGCGTAATGCTTTTAATGTCTAGTCAAGTCGAAATGAGGGGAAACTAAGAATCCTGCTCAAGGTGAAAAGTGTACCGGCCAATTGCGTGCCAGGCCTGTGTTAACTTCTGGCAAAGCCGACACTTTGATTCTAATTAAATACATATTTGAATTAAATCCGATGTTTGCATGCCGTTAATTAAGGCTTACTCGAGCCTGGTGTACGAAATTAACTGCCGCCCATACTAGGCTCAGAATCGAGGGAAATGTCATTAGGCCTGGGTGTGTCCTGAAGTGAAGTCGCCTAATGAAATGGTACGACTCCCAAGCCATGTAATTTAATGTAATAGGGGAGTAGCCAACATACTTAACCTTTTTTACGGACGAGGGGAATCTGAAGGGCCGAGGAGGCCCTGGGACTGTCAAATGATTACATTGGAGAGAAATTGTTAATTTCGCCTTTCGCCGAATATAGGCGGGGAGATTAATGGGCCCAGATATCCTCAGGAGTACGCAATAAGGCTCGTAGTACACATGGAAGTGAATACAAAATACAGGATATATCTACTGCATTGTAGTCCTAGCAGCAGTAGGCTAGTGCTTCCTTTTGTTCTATTCCCAGTATGCTGGCTAGAAACATTCGCACTATTATGCCTTATGTAGGTCAGCCAATAGGACTTACTTGGGCTCCGTTCCGGCTTCTAATTCGGCCATGTTCTTTTATTGAGGCTTTACGAATGCTAATGCAAAGGACAGTCCTATACTCCTTTATGTACTTCGTGCAGATGAGCAGAAGGCTCGAAATTAGTTTGGAAATTGGATGAGTTAAATTAAAATGTACCATTCATGGTTCATATAATTTGCATAACTCTGCCTGTGAGCAATACGTACCATTTATCTGCAAAATAATGACTATACTGAAATAACTGGAACAGGATTAAAGAAAATCCACGAAAAAACATTGTATTTTGAATACAGTAGTGGCTCATAATTCATAACTGTAAGGTAAATCCTTGAATTTCTGAATTACGCTTTTAATTATGAATTTTCGGGCATTGCTTACATTTTTTCCAATTTCAGTTTTAAGTATTTCGTCTTGCTAATTATTAGCTTCTGGCATCTTTTAAGATCAATCATAAACTTTTTTTTTACATAACATTGGTGCTCTAAAGTAATATAAATCTCAAAAAAAGAAATTCAAATGAGCAAATACAAAAGTTAGACACGGCTTTTATGGTTTTATGTCGGTTTATAGCAGATTCATATCCAATTCATATTCCGTACACGACACCCGACCTGAGTCATACATTTTCGTCAACACCTGGATTTGTATACTTTAGTTTGGGCTAAATTCTACAGTTTGGGGTAAACATACACACGATAGGTACAATCCATTGATTAAAATAGTCCCACATAATATTTCCCTGAGCTCCTTCGATCGTTTATAATAACATCCAGGACAGTAGGCACCCATGTCTGGACCTCACATATTACCAAACACCTCCTAGGAAAAATAACTTGAAATCGGGTCAGGATTCCTTATCGGAAAACCAATTTACATGCCAGGCCTATTTATAGAACCGGACAGACCGACAGGCACATCCATTATATTTCGTCCACCGCCTCTCCGCCCGCGTCAAATTTAACAAGGGCCAATTCTGATTTATAGGAAACCCTGGTCCCTTCTATTAAGCACAATGTCCGCCGACCCACAAAAGATGGGTTCCAGAGACAGAATCTTTACGAGAACTACATACATAGTAGGCTCAGAGGCGGCGGCGGCGGCGGTGAGGAGGAAAACGGGAATCGAATCACCTAAATCCTTTCCCCCTGGCATCTACATGAGCGCCGAGGCGGCATTGTAATCATGAAAAATGGAAAGCACTTTAACTTCTCTCCTTCCACCACTTCGGATCCGCCAGGAGCCCCGCACTAGATCATATATAGAAACATATACATTAGGGGAAGAAGGAGACTCCCGGCAGACACTTATGTATCGTATTTCAACAAATAGGAAAATAGGAGATTCCCTACCCCGGCCTATCTGTCAGACTCTCAACCGAACTGACCTAGTTCTTTCTCCTTTAACAAGAAAATGCAAATAGTGTATAGTGGGCAATTTAACTAACCCCGAATTTATCCTGCTGAGTCGGTGAAAGGGATAGAGCACGGAGTTCCATAGTATAGGATGTTTGTATGTTTGCCTAGGAACTTGCAAGGATATATGGGGAAACGAGATACGAGGGATGCATGTCAACTTTCCGCCGCATCGACAATTCTTCCGCAACATTTTGGATGCGGTAGGCCCCTGTTGAGCATATCGCTTAAATTTAAATGTAAAATATAAATCAGATATTTTAAAATAACATAGTTTGTTCATTTCTATTTGCCTTACTCTTAAGCCTATATTTTGTAGCAACATTAACTAGAAACCTTTTTAAAAGTCAGATCCAGTATATTTTCAGGTTCCATAGAATATAATAAGTTATGACTCCTCCTCCACCTTTGGAGCTCATCTGTTATTCATGACACGGCCTTGTTCAGGAGGCTCTCGCCTTCTTGCTGCCTGTCATTATGAATGATTGGGCCTAAATCATGAGCATGGAGGCTTGGTGAGAATTGACGTGGAGAAAGCACCATACGCACTGCACTCGGCCCCTCCACCGCTCTGCTGCGGTTCAACTAACTTGTAACCTCAATTTGGAAGCTGCTGCTCTGGCTCCAAGGATCCGGATGCCCTGAATTGCCACTCTCCAAATGATAAACCCGTTCTATCTCTATACTACGGGGAAAGACAAATGCGTGAGAGAACCATGGAACTCGGATTTTTGCCCATGCATTCCGAGGCAGAAGCAGGCCAAGTAGATACATTTTTCTTCCCTTCCTCTCCCATTACGTTTTATCTCTTCGACACTCTCTGGATTTGGTAAGGGAATCTCTTGAGCCGGGCCCCTCTAATAATATTCCGGAGTGAGAAAATAATAGGGAAAACCTCCTAATAAGACCCGCATACAACATGTCATTCCTTATTCCGACCGCATCCCCCGACTTCATCAAGTCGGAAGCCTCTCCTCTGATCTCTCAACTTCGGCGTCAAAGCCGAGATGTATAATGTCATGTTCGTGTGAGGAGCCTGCATTGAAAGTCGCAGTGACTCGACACACCTTGCATTTTATATAGGGCCCTAGAAATCCCCTTTACGACTGTCACCGCGATCCACTAACCGGCTACCACCAGCTCTAAAGGTTGACTAAGGTCCAATCAGGGAGACAAAGTTAGGAGGCAGTCAATGAACTCTGTATAGGACTCTTGGCTTTTAAGAGATTATAGAGACTCCCATAATTATGGGGATCATTATTGTAAGTTTGGAACTTGGTTCATGAGTTTTACTGAAACGGCGTAGTTCCACCGCATTCAATTACGCATAATTTAAACGAAGAATTGGCATATTTTTGGCCGGTATTCAAAGAAGCTTTAGAAAAATATCCACTTTAGAATAATGTTTTATTATATACCTATAGTCCAACCTAAACTTAAGCTTAGCTAAACGAAAAATAGGGAATCTATATATTTTTAGTACGCATTTGTAGCTGGCACGTTTTATATTTTCAGTCCAATTCCTGAGCTTGTTTATCGAGTTTTTCTTAACCTGAACACATTTTGTGAAATGGGTTGGGTCCAACTAGTATTTACACTAACAGCTTTCTCCATACTAATGGCAGCCCCCTGACCGGCGGTTGATTGGGCTAATATAGAAAATGGAGGAACAGAACTTCAAAACCATCGCGGGAATTAGCCTGCGGGCCGAATTGGAAGTACGGATATTTTATAACCGTATTTTTCCTTCCTCACATTAGTCCAATCGAGCTCCTACGTATGTATGTACTACGTGTAGTTCTGAATGAGAGCTGTCTGCTTTCACTTTTGCCTCCAAGCAATCTTGATCCATCATATGCTCCATTTTGCAATTTTTCTCCTTCCCCTCAACTCAAAATTTGATATCAGGCTCAAACGATGTGTGAGATGTGCCTCGTTCGTCCACTATGAATAAGGGAACTCGTACAGTTCCGAGGCCCTCCCGTTAGACTCATGTAGGTACATGTAGATAGAAATTTAAAGCGGTGGGCCAGTTTAATTTTTGTGATTTTAGGTCAATTCTGTACCATAACAATCATACAGTTAGGATGCATACATAAATTTGAGTCTGGTGGGATTGAGATTAATATCGAAAGTATTCAATATTACGGAGAAAGCGAAGAGAAAGGGCTAAACACAATCGGTCAAGACTAAGAGCTACGTATTATTAATTCATGTGTGCCTACACAGACATTAAATAGCACAGATTTAACATTTAATCTAATTTCTACACTTGAGCTTAAAGCACAACTTTCTCCGCTACTTTCTCCCGAGCAAATTCTTAGCTAAAACATTTAACGGGCTTAATCTAGGTATAAGAATCGCCAAACAACAATATAGACCTTGCCATAGAGTAAAATGTCCAAGGAGAAATATATATTCCGCCATATTAAGTAAAGTTACTGAATTTTGGTTAAAATTTCATCTAAGCATATTTTATGTAAGGTATTAAATAAAACACACACAAAGTTTGTTCCAATAGAAGGAGAAAGTTTCGGAATATGGTACTGTGTTTCACATACACTTATACCGGACATTCGAATTGAATCGTCAGTAATTAAGTTGTTTTTTCTAATTTGAGGAAACAGCCTAATATATATAATCAGTTAATATTTGATGATATTGAAGAATTCGGCTCCGATCCTAGCTCTTCTATCCATTACGTTTCTCTCTATAACAAGTTTCCCGTAGCTCCTCATAATTAGACTCATCCCCTTATATAAGGGGGAAAAACTTAAGGGCCCTTGTAGGAAATAAATAGATTTTTCATTTCCAACGGCGGCTCAATTTCCTCCTCCGGCTAAAAAAGCGAGGAGATTACGTATGGAAGAAATCAAATCTCTTTTCTTTCTCCAGTCTCCCCCTTCTCCCACACACATCCCCCCAAAATCCATTTTACCTAACCATGATTACATCTGGAAGGGATTATGGACTCAAAACTGGAATTGGACTAGGACCCCTAAGCCTACGGGCATCCTACCCTTCTAAATCAGAAATCAGAAATCATATTCCAGGCCTGTTGGGGGAATACAAATTTAGCCGGCGACTTTCTCGGGAGACCCAACGCATGCATGTGGAGATCCCAAGTGTGTAAATTCGGAGTGAAAGAAACAATGAGAAGGCGGAGGGAAGGCCCGAATTTGACTTCCAAATATATTCTCAAGCAAATCTTTTTTCCCGGCCGGGAGCTGGGACGGCTTCATAGAAAAATATGGATTTGGGACGGTAAATCTTCCTCTTCCGAGCCCTCCTACGTAGTCCATAGACTCCAAGAGCTGCCTAACTAACTTAAGAGCTTAGGCCTGGCAGGGCATGAACTCCAAATGGAATTTTTTCTAGGGGCTTCACGGCGCATATTTTGGCATATGGGGCTTATTTATGGGGGAAATTAAATGGCCGTGACAACGTCGACCGTTGTGACAGAGTGCATGTTGGAGTGAGCATCTGGCTACTACTGGTTACTTAGCATGTGTAGACCTCAAGTATGCCTTTAGATGACTCCCATATTTATCGTACATGATAATATCTGGCAATTAAAAAACGTCATGATGTCATGGCTAGCCAAACAAGCCCGAGCTAATTTGTAATCAACATTTTTCTACACATTTATAGGGTAACTATGTAGTACATGTATCATGGAGTAAGATTATTTTAAGTGATCGTTGATGGTACATGTACCCTATAAATGTGTCTACAAAATAAGGTTAGTTATTCGACCCACGTTAGCGCGGGCTTGTCTGACATGGTCTCCGGAAATGTTTAGGAAATTTAGTTGCTCGTTCCACTTTAGCACGGGCTTGTTCGGTTACATATACCCTAGAAATCTGCGGAAGATACAAAAATTGTTCCTTCTAAACTACCGCGGTCCCGCTTGGCTACACATACCCAAGCCCTAACCTATAAATATGTTTGTAGAAAAATCTGCATAATTATTATTATTCCATCCACATTAGCACTGGCCTATTTGGCTATTGCCATAATACTCAGAAGACCTAAGGGAACAGCGATAAAGCATTCAATGGCCACGGCAATAAAACTAAAAAGAGGCAACTTTTCAATTTTATTTAATAATAAACAACCGAAAATGGTGTCAACTTCACATGTGACTTGAATACTGTACCGACTCTACATATGTACAAGCTTTAGCATTCCCCTAACGCTTAGCCGAGAAACAAAGTGTCAACTCCAGACCTCTCTTGTCCCTTTCAGTTTCCTCTTCATCTTGTGATGAAAACTTGCGTAAAAGCTTGAAACTTGAGAGCTCCTACTATGCCTTTACACTTTTCACTGGGCAGGGGCCTTTGTGTCAAATAAATTGTTTCCATACTCCTGCTGGAGTCCTAGCCGTATTATAGCGTAGTTGGCTGCTGAAAGCCGGCACAATTTTTCCCAGTTTCCCTAATACAAAAGAGCTCCATGCTGGGCAAGCAGCATGGAGGATATTTCATTTCCTACACGATCTACGATTATTGCGTACTTTCAACATTTATTCAAGGGTTCAAAGGGCCAGGCACTGTGCTTTATGCCCGCTGCTGTGCTCTTACACACGCACAGCACTCTGCATTAAATTACAGAAGGGATAATAATCCGTCATCCGTCCCTCCCCGCAAAAATGGTACAAATAAAGGGCATTCCTCCATTATGTCAACTGCCAGCCCCGCCACTAATCGTTTAATGGCGGGAACGGACATATGTGTGTGGGAGTGACCTTTCGGAATCGCCTACATCTATAATAGGCCTCCCAAGGCTACTGTAGAACTCTTGATTAATCCATCAGGAACACCTGGAAGGGCTTGACTTATTTATAGGCTCGTGGCCTAATTACTGTAGGTACTCTGAATGTGGGCTTCCAATGGGCACAGGGTAGCGAGAGGACGACATATTACCATGAATTAATTTAAACTCCACAGGCCGAAGGAACTCCATTATTTGGGACAGGGGCTGGAAACAATGGGAGTTATTAGAGATAGGCGTTCGAAGCCCGGGAATTTCCACCTTTCTTCCCATTCGGTATTCAGAGACTGATATTAATATTGAGAAGCCTATGAAAAGTGTAGGCTTTTACCAGTCACCATTTTCATTGAGACATGTGCATGCAAATTGAAATCAGCCTGAGAGAGCTCTAAACATTTTATGCCCATCATGCTCATATGAAGGCCTAAGCAATTTTGATGAATGATGACCATTTGCTATTTGATTCAGCTGTCTAAATAAAGTATCCAGCATTTTATTCCCAGAGTTAATATATTCTTTCTTGTAGTTTGGCATACATAGCGTTTTCACATTACTGCACTACTGTACAGATAGAGGAAGCCCGTTCCTATAGTACCTAAATATGTAGTATCTATTTTTCTGACAAGTTTATCACTACCTACTTTATCAATTTTTGGACACATTAGTTCCAAGAATAATATGTGCTACTTTCGCTGTGTAGAACTGGCAGCCTGGCCGTATGCAAATAGACATGTATTTAGTAAGTGCTGCTGTAAATTGGTTCTGCTTCTACTCCTTTGCATAAAGTTACGACTATACTACTATTAAAGGTGTGGCTAGGTTTCTATAGCAAAAACCAATTTATCCATACTTGTTTGGCGACAAAATAAATATTCATGAATGAAAAATACTGGATATTCGCTATTTTGAGTAACGGAATCCGGTTTCCCGTCCATTGTTCGAAACTGAAGCCCGGGTCTGTAAATTGCACGGGAGGTCAAACCCTGCTCGAAAGAGTCATCAGGCGTAATGGCGGTGATCAGGTAGGCCTGGCCATACCATGTAATTTCTATAGATTTACCTCCATTGTTCCCCCACGCTCCGCACGACTAATTACTTTCCGCTGACTAAGCCCCTGGCTTTAGTTCGGGAGAGAAAGCTTCGAGGCTTGATGTAATAACATTTTGGGTGCGGTTTAGCATTGAAACTGGAAATTATGATATGGGATATGGAGCTGGAGGACGGAAGTGCCAGGACCACAGGGACAGGGAGCCACGGTTATGTGGCTTTGTCTTAACTGTAATAACGTAATAAAAGCTAACAAGCATAGGTTGTATGTTATAATACAAAATTGTGCAACTATGTAGACATATACGCAATGCCCTTACGTAAAATGCAGACAGCCGCCGGAGCTTCCGCCTGTCCCTGTCATCTGTCATGCCGGAGTATTATTAAGGGGAATCATGGGAACAGATAGGTACAGATTTGATCCGAGTAGAAATTGGAAAAATCAGGCCATTATTCCTGACGACTAAAATAACAAGTGGAAAAAGTTTTGAAAGGGAAACAGATTTGTCAGATTCCAGACATTCTTAAAGCTTAGTCCAATCTTGCGTCGTATCTCTTGTCTGGTTTTTAAAGGGTGAGGCAAAAGATAAAAGGCAAGTGTAGGTAGTCCTAGGTCCAACAACATCCATAATGTGCGACGCAAATGCGAAATATTTACAAATTGACGGCCGTTCAGAAATTTGTTAAATAGTCTTTAATTTAAGCATTGACTGCGTGAAAAAGGTTCCATCTCATTGTAAAAGGTTATAATGTTTAAGCCCATCATACCGGAAATAGAATAGGTTTTAAAGGAAAAACTAAACATTTAGCGAAAATGAATTTTTTTTTCGTACTTGGTGTTGGTAGGTAAAGTCCAGATAATGTTGCTGTTTTAAATCAGCTTGGGTCGATCTGTGTTAACTTATGTCAGGTCTGCCAATGTTAAATTAGGTTAGGTTAGGCTTAGCTATACTAAGCTAGGTTAGGATGGGTATACTAATGAAAAGTTAGGTTAGGTTGTGGGTTGCATTAGGTGGCTTAAGTTAGGTTTAGGTTTAACTATGTCAAGTCAGGTTAGCACAGGGTTCAGTTTAGCTGTATTAAATTTACGTCTCATTTTCATCTAGCTCTTATATATGCAATCGAAACATTTTTAAAATTTGCCGATTCGAGTTCGCCAGTATGATCCTGACTCCTACTCCCATCATAATAAATTTAACATTCTTCCATTGTATGGCTTGACAAATCCCTGACATCCGAATATATGGACCACCCTACCTTTAAACGGAGACTCGGGGCCTGGAGTAAAAGAGACAATTTATAATCTGGTTGTCGTCCTGGCCCTGTATCCTGTAGATAGGGCTCCAAAAGAAGAGAGCTACAAAGAAGCCTTATGAGTTGAGATGGTGAAAGGGGTTTGGGTCCTTTCTTTTGATCTCTGTGGGCATCGTGGAGCCATTACTCTCTGTATCGCTTTCACTTTTCTTCCCAGACCAGCAGAGGACGTAAAGTTAAATCTGGACCCCCAGCCCCGTCAAGACCAATTTCTGTCCAAACTACTTTATTGGCCCGTGGTCCCACCGAAGGGACTGGCCGGCTTCAGATTTTACTTTGTCCGCCTTTTCCCTTCCCATACCTAGGCTATGTACGTAGGTAAAATTAGGGTAGTCAAAGAGGGGCTAGATTAGGGTCAAGAGGGCCTTAAGGTAATAAACTAAATTTCTTTCGGACTTTCTTTTTCTATAGAGAACTGACTTGCTGGCCAGAAAAACAGCTAACACTATAAGGCTATTACTTAGTGGTTGTGGGAAAAAATCTAATAAATAGCATAATCTGAGTATTGTGAGCAACGAAGAATTCGTAATATGATTTCCTTAAAGGGAATCAGCATTTTATATTTAATTTGCTTGGGTTGACGCTTCTCCACGTAACAGCTTCATTGGAAGTCGGGAGCTGAGTGGCAGAAAGTCATTAAAATGTTTTGGATACGGCGGGAAGTGCGGGAAAGAAGGAAATGTAATTAACGGAAAATAGAGGGCAAAAGGTGAAAGACCTTACCGAAATACATTAGGTTTATGCCACAGGACGGTATCAGCTTACACAACTTTCCCCATATACCGTACCTCTACCCCCGACCTAGCAACTATACCTTTTCAACACTGCCTATTACGTTTTGTTCATTGGGTTCTCGATTCCGCCTGGGCCTGGGCCATCTCCACACGAAAAATAATCATTTTAACACCGAAAAGCAAAATCCCGTGGTAGAGCCCTTGTCTTCTACTATGTATGTACTAAATGGTGAAATAATGATATTAGTCAGCCTAAGTCAGAATCCTTGATGAGATTTTTTGTGAGTGGATAAGGAAACCGCTTGATAATATAGTGTTGGAGATGGGCCAAAAAGAATATGCAAAAAGGCCAAATTGCAGCAGCTCCTGCAGTTTTAGTCAAAATTACTCCAATATCATCAAGTAAATTTGCCAAGAAAGTATTTTCTAAATTCAAAGCTTAAAAGGCGTCCATCATGCCGTTGGCTGCACATCCAAAGGCATCATATGCTTCTATTCACAAATCCCAAATCGCAAACGTCAGTTCCAGGGATCCCCGTGACATAAATTTATATTATGGAGCCCAGGATCAAATGGTAGGCCCTCATGAATAAATCACAGATTTCCCCTATTATAAGGAAGGCGTAGAATTTTCGGAGCCGTTGAATTATATAATAAATAAATATAAGGCGGAGTCAATCAGGGGTCCCGAAAGCCCCCTAAACGGGAAATGACCTCCATGACTTACATAAGGACTAAGGACCTCATGATGAAAAGGTACTTGTGGGCTGGGTACTTGAGCCCTCAATGAACCACTTCAACCCGGCTCTCGCCCTTTAAGCGTGTCATCAAAAATATCTGATCTCCCACATATTGTAGTACCTACTCCGGACAATGGAGCCCAAAGTCCAATCTTCACGGCTTCACCTTTTGTCTCTAAAAATTAATGTATAGTAGCTACCTACATTGTTTGGGGTTCCCTTTATTGCCATTGGGTGTAGGCCCACTGCATACATAAGTCCCAAGACGGAGCCTGAGCAAAGAGAGAATAAACGTTTTGCAGCGTAATGGGTGGCTCATAAATTTTGAAAGGATTGCTTATAAGGTCCACTAGAACCGACTACCTGTAAAAAGTAAGTGCTCTCGCGGTTTATTTATTTTTCACTTACGGCAATATACTTTGGGTGCTCAGATTGAATTTTCCCGAGAAATTACAAGGGGTCCCTTGTGCCGGGTCACATAAATCCCGGTAATTGACTCAACACTCAACTACATACAAGCTCCAAGAACGTGTGCAAAAATATATGGAATTTAGGTCAACAGGGAAACCGTGAAATTCGAGGTCCACTCTTCCTTCAACTTTCTACTACTTTCACCCTCCACTTTGGCCCCTGTGTAAGCAACGCCGGAGGCTACAGGACAAAGTTGAGGCAGACCTATTAATTTCTGCAGTAGGCCGATTGCTCCACTGTGAACTCTGTATACTGCACAACACGTAACTACCTATCCTTGACCTTTCTCCACAAGTGTCACTTCTCACCTGCCATGTGGTGTCTGGCAAATGTAAACTTTCACGAGGAACGCTGTCTAGGAGAATCAGGCGCTCTAATCCCACGGAGTATAAAGTAGACTATAAATTACTTATTACGGGTATTATTTACTTCAGTAAAATATAGACTCAAGTCCAAAATAAAATATGCAAATGCGCGAATATAGTTGCTGGACGTACCGATTTAGCTGGTTTATGCCGGATTCATATCCGATCCATATTTCATACCCGACCTGAGTCATATTGTTTGGCAAAAAGCTAGTCTGTTTTTACACTTGTATACTTTTTGGGCCGCGTTAAATACAAGCCACCTAGAATGACAGCCACAGGCCATAGAATACGGTTTTATGTCAGGAGTCACGCCCTTTCTTTTAGCTCATCGGATTTATTTTCCTTTACGATACCGCTGTGGTTGTGTGTCGTGTGCTAGGGCTATTTTTGGGCGGGTTGATCTTTACTCGGAGGCTTTATTTACGCCCACTCGGACTGACTCACACTACAGAGACATGACACACACGTGAGCCCCGGAAGCTTTCACCTACGCGATGACAATCAATCCCTTGTGATCCAATCATACGGTAGGATGGTAGCATGCTTATTTAAGGCAACACAAGATAGGTAACGGTCCCAAAACATTCTCAAGCTTCAAAGGTTCTCCAACCGTAAAGCTTATGTTGATACGAGACAATAAAGGATCCGCCTACACATTTGTCGTAAGTACAATATAAGTACAAAAATATTTAGTAGTATGTATGTAGTGATAGTCAAAGCACGGCCGTGGTGGTGGTGGTCAAAGTATTATGTTACTTATGTTATCGAGATAGGTTCCTATTATTCAGAACCAGGAACTGTATGCGTAGGTACTAGGTACCTGAGCCCCCCGGTCAGGTCCCACGCTAACCTAGGATAGAATTGGCATCTGCACTTGTCAGCATACTCAGTTGACGTCCACAGTAGTATGAAACTAAAACTACGCCTAAACAACTGTGGGGCGTTATGGAGGTCCGGAGCCTGAGCCTTGGTTCAAAGGCTAAGTGTGTGTGGGGTTCCCCGAATGAGCATTATGGTTGTAAGTGATGCCCTGAGGTGCCCTTAGCGAGATTTGCAAGAATTTAAGAGCTATTTTCGTAGGGAGCTCTGTGGGAGAATTACATTCTGGACCAATTCAGTCCATCCTTCAAACAAATCCAACCTATTTACAATGTACCAGAATCCCGCTTATCTCCAACGGAGGATCTTAATTGTATGACATCCTACATAGTACTTTAGGCTCGAGTAGCCGAATAGGAAGAGGCCATGAATCCCAAATTTCAGATCCTATTACCAGGTCCTCGTTAACCTAGATCCCCGGAGATCTTAGCATATACAATGCGCAGCTCTGTATGTATGTACATTATGTACATATGTGCCCCATTGGAGAAAGCATGTAAGTGCATACATACACCCCTTTCACTTTCCCATTTGGGCCCAAATTCCAGATCCTTCTTAATGTGTATTGTCTCCTCCCGAGCCATAAAACTATATTTTATTCCCCTACTTACCTCGTCAACATTCAGGAAACGACGACGGTTCCGAGTCCCACATAAAACTGGCGAATTTCATGTAGTGTTTTCAGAATGGGCTTTCTTATGATCATGGGTCGGACTAGGAGTCGGGAGTCCTTGTCAATACGACAGTATTCAGGGATAGTTAAGGGCGGCATTAAAACGTGCTCATCTCACTCAAGGATCTGGCTTTTCAGCTTTATGGGCGCTTGGGCTCATTTTGAAGGGACGCGGGGAGAGGGAAGGCTTTTAAATGGATAATGGCTGTATTTGAATACAAAGAGGCAATTCCTTATTCCAGCTGGCCCACTTAAAAATCGAAAAAAAAAACCTTGTTGCTACTCCGGTGTCGCTCATAGGTAAGCCATCTTTAAATAGCTTCTGCGCATGCCAATGTATAATAAATTCCACCATTAGAAAGAGCATAACATTCTAGTTTAGAGGGTAGCCTTTACCAAAACGCAAACTATTGTATTTCAATTGCATTCGAATTCCCAAAGTTACCAGTCAAGGTACCTATACAATGCCCAGAACAATCTGAAACATTACATAAGTTCAGCTGGAAGGTCGATCAAGAAATCGCATACGTCAGACGTGTATGTAGCTATAGATAAACGAGCTCCCAACTCCCGTCCAATTTTGCCTGAAGCCCGAGCCAAAACTTCTCCATTTTTTCAGATTTGCATAAAACGGGCTACCGGACCGATTCCATTAAAATAAGCAACTCGCATGGATTACTGAGATTAGCCAATGAAGGGCAGTCATGCAGGAGAATAATTTAACATGTCCATATGTCCATTTATACTAGCGGAATTGATAATGAGCATGCTAATGCCAAGTTGGCATTTGGCAGAGAACGGCCGAAAGAATTTAGTCCCGTAACGAGCCGCGGACACGCAAGAAAAATCGAAATAACTTCAACCTCGAGCCGCAGCGAATGCCATAATTATTATTTCTTTACGCAGCGCAGGGGCTCTGTAGCACATTCCTACAAAGAATGATAAACTGATTATATCGTATCCTATGGATATGAGCCTAATGTGCTGGAAGGAAAGTAGAGGGAATGCGGACAGAAGCATTGAAGTGAAACAATGGGACACTACACTATTGCAGGCACAACAGCTACGCTACGGGATTCTTAGGACGAGCTCTGGAGACCTTCTCTTTGAAGTTGTCTCCACACGATGAGCTGAAGTACTACTGACTTGGGTACTAGATTATTCTCAAGGAGCGGTTTGAAGGGAAATGTATAATACTTCATCAGATGAATTTCGGAGCATGAAGTTTGAACAAATATTTACAACATACTCGTAGGCGTTTCACATTTCGGTGTACTGGTAATCCCAAAATACAAGACCAGCCTCGATTTAAGGCAAATGGAGACTTTGTCGCCTCCATAATTTTAATACCGACCCTGTTTCTTTGTAATTCTAAATAGTTGGTACTTATATGTTATGTCCAATTAAGTACTCACGACAAATTATTTATGTGCCGTTTATAATTCACAGTGTATTGATATTAAACATGAATGTATGCTAGGTGTTTCAGTTCTAATGCATTGCCTTAAAGAACGTAACTTACCAATAGTTGTGAGTACTGTTGTAGCATAGTAGAAAGCCCCTGTAAACCGCCACTGTGACTGCCCAGCCTTCTGTGGAACGGATTTGAGTATGACCATTTCCAATATACGATAGTCGTCCCGGGATATGTTGTATCGAAGGGAAAGCACTTGGTCCAAATCTGCAAAGACATAATTTAAATTCCGATTCAGCATTCTCCATAAAGCAGAAGCTATACGTTCGGAGTACAGAGTAGTGTAGTGTAGCTCTGGGGTTTCTCAAAAATATCCTAAGTCCAGAACGTGACCTTCCGGAAATGTGACCTCCGGAAATGCTGCGGAAGGCCTCTCATGGGTCAGGAGTAACAATTTTGGAGGTAACTTTTCTGGAGGTAACATTCTGGATGTAGCATATTTTTGGCCAATAACCCAAGAAATACTTACGTAAGTATATTCACATCCACACAAAATTAAATACCTTCTACGTTACGGTTTCAGGCTGTCTCATTTTACATTTATTTGCTGGTATGCCTACTGCTTACCTATACCGAGTCAGTATGTACATAAAGTTACAGATATTACCGAGGTCAAAAGTCGAAATAAATGAACTTCTATAAGGACTGCAGCACCTGAATGGAGATGGGGCATTTAGCTCACACACAGCACAGTAGTGTAGGTTTATAACAGTAGTAGTCACTTGTGTTCTTGTCAAATTGAATAAATTTCAGATATTTTGACCCTATTTGACCTCCAATAATACATGAACACAAGAGAAAGGCACGAAGGACAAAGAGCTTTGTGTCGAGTCTGTACAAGATTGTACATGTACAAGTTCATTGACTCTGACTCTTTAATTTTTGCATTTCAAGGCAAGGACACTACATGTCGCATTTAGGATAAGAGAATAGGCGAAAACTAATGAATGAAATATTCGGCAAGTTGTTGTCACTAAATGCTTTTTAATGGCTATACTGCACAGTGAGTGAGGATAGTGCAAGGAGTCGGCGGGCTATTTGAATACGCTGAACTTAGTCTCTTATTCAAGATTCTGTTTGGTTTGCGTTCACGTTCATTTCTGACTTGCATCGTTGTGTCTGAGGAAATCGATATCTGAGGAAACTTACACTACTCTGCGAGTTTTTTCTGCAAAACGACGAACCTAACTAAGTTTAGTAGTAGTAGGCACCTCAACAGTTACATTGATTATACGGAGGAATAAGAATAATGAACACACGGAGAACAACTCGGAACTATAGCGAGCGAGAGCTGAATGACGGGCTCCCGCCCCCACGACGAATGAGCCGACTATTCCCAAGGGCTGAAATAGCCAACGGCTCTGAAACCGCTCAAGTTACAGTAACCATTCATGGTACAAAAATCGTTCAAGGTACTGAAACAGCTAAAGGCGTTTTAATCGATCAAGCCCCTGAAATCGGTGAAGGTGTTGAAGCCGCTCAAGGTGCTGAAATCGGTCAACGTGTAAAAATCGCTCAAGATTGTGAAACTGGTCAAGCTGTTGAAATCGCGAATGGTTCTGAGACCGTTCAAGGAGCTGAAATTGGCCAAGGAGCTGAAATTGTTCAAGGAGCTGAAATTGTTCACGGAGCTGAAACTGTTCAAGCGGGGAACACCGGTCAAGCTGCTGAAACCAGTCAAGCGGCGAGGACCGCTCAAGCTGCTGGAACCAGTCAAGCAGCGAGTACCGCTCAAGCTGCTGGAACCGGTCAAGCTGCGGAAACCAGTCAAGCGGCTGCTGATATCGGTCAAGCTGCTGAAACCAGTCAACCGGCGAGGATCGCTCAAGCTGCTGAAACCGGTCAAGCGGGGAGGACCGCTCAAGCTGCTGAAACCGGTCAAGCCGCGAAAACCCCTCAAGTAACTGAAACCGGGCAAGTCGCTGAAATTGCTCTAGCTAATGAAACTTACGAAGGCGCTGAAAACCGTGGAAATCTAGTTTCTGTCCCACCCGACTGTGACCGGAATCCCTCAGCCACCAGGCCGCGTCAAAGACCAGCTCGGAGATCAAGGTCGTGTCCTGATCCTGACAGGGATTCTCCGCCGCCTCCGCCGCTACCAGGTGATAGTGGCGGTGGTGGTGGTAGTGGAGGAGGAGGAGGAGGGAATGGAAGTGGTTGCTGTGGGTGGTTTCTGTGGTTTCTACTTTCTTTACTCCTGGCCTACTTAATGGCAACTTCATTCCTGTTCCACTGGGGTTTCTTATGGATGAGACCTGGTCCACCCGGACCAGTACCAGGACCAGACGGACCCCACATCTGCCATAGTGCCATTGCAGTTTATGATGCCGATAAGACAGGCATGCCGGACTTGGCCCTGGAGAACCTGGGCGGGTCCGTTGTGTCTACGCGCCACACCAAGGCTCTGAATGCTGGGAACTCCAAACTTAGCTTTGCCAACATGGACATTCTCCAGACGCCCATTAAGCCTAACATGGTGATTCAAGTAGGGATTACACCGGGAACCTGTTGGTGTTTCGATGGCGGAAACGGGAGCGTTGTAATTCGACTGTCGAGACCAGCGGCGGTGACTGGGGTCCATGTTGAACACATTTCCAAGCTCTTGGTGCCGGGCGGAGGGATACACAGTGCCGTGAAGAAGTTTAGCGTTGTGGTAAATTACCTATAGCACTTATATCTTTTATGTAGTTTGGTGAAGATGTATTAACGTAAAATCATTATCTCTCCAGGGAATGAACGAGTTTCCTTGCTCTCCAGACAATGCTTGGATTAAGGGCCCGCTTTTGGAGAGTGACTATGGATGCCCAGTAGGTCAGGTCCTTTTGGGTACCTACACCTTCCTTGACAATGATAAGCCGCTCCAGTACTTCCCGGCGCAATTTCCGACTAACCAGACTTTTTCCATGGTTGAATTTCGAATCCTTTCCAATCATGGAGCCCCTTGGACATGCATCTACCGGCTGAGGGTTCACGGAAACATTCCGGCTACTGCTGCGGAGCCCCCAGGTCCGATATGCACAGAATGTGAGGCTAAGGCCAACGGCACGACGATGAAGGGCCAAGTTAAAGGTCAAATAGAAGCTGAGGGAGATCTGACTGATCATGTGGACATGACTATGGAAAAAATTGGCGATATGTAATGAGCAACTCGGTAATATGGAAACCAACTCGTGTTAATTGTCAATACCAATAAGATGCCAATTTATCCGGCTTTAAGATATGCTAAGTTAATCTTCAAATAGTGCAAACAATAAATTCTAAAATTTCAATTACGATAATCCTAATCTATTCTGGCTCAATAAAGCCAAGTCCTTGTTTCTTCGACCTGGTTGTGCTTTCCAGCGAAGACTAGACACTAGTCGTTTTGTCTCGCACACAGAAGTCAGGGACGGGTGTACGTTGAGATGACAAATTTTAATTACTCAAAAAGGAATGCTTCGTACCGCCCAAAAGCGTAACCAGTCAGAAGTGTGTTCTATTGTATTTGCAGCAACTCAAGCTCACTGAGGCCAGTCGTCCATTTTCCTGAAAATACGGTATCACGCTCTTGGCGCCTTCGTTTGTTCTTAGTTTATACTTTTGACCTTTTGTTGGCATTTATATGTAGCAGTGAACTACCATTTGGTGTAGGTGATTTGAGGAAAGTAAACAAGAAAAATCAAGAACAAAAGAGTCAACATGCCTGAGTCAGAGTTTCTACTCTAAGTCTAGCTTTTAGGAACCCGTAGCATATAATATGCAGGTAGACATGCATTGATTCGTCTATGCTTTTAGTAGAGATTAAAGATAATGAAAGTTAACATTTTGAAAGTAGGTACACTAGTAGAAAACAAACCACTGGTAAAAACATGATGTAATACATACATTGTGGTTTAGTAGCTAAGCTATGTATGTAGTGTACGCAAAATGAGATAAACCGGCTCCAACGACCATTCGTTGTCAAATGATATGTGACTACTTTAATATGGTTGACACTGAGTCTGACAATGTTCAGTTTTGTGTTCTGCCGTACTAACTTATGCTTAATCATGATTATATTGACCCGTAAAAGCTAAATATGGACTGTACAGTAGTAACTACAACCAGCAGCTCGTTCAATATGTTTGTACTTTGTACTGTGAAGTACTCTCCATATTTATTTTGCTCCCTTCGTCAACACACGCCCTTCCCAGGTTAACATAGAGAACCAATGTTTATTTGTGGGAAATGATAACTGAGAACAGCATGTTATACGTTCGTTATTGGTCAGTAAAGTACTAGGTTCTACAGCGAAGAAATTGGCGAAAGTTGTCACTAAACACAAACGGCTTGTTTGTCTTACGCCAGGAGCGAACGTGGGCTCAACATGGACCCGTCAAAATATTTGAGAAGTATACTTTTACAGCTGACCTGGTCAAACGCCATATTCTGCTTCCGATAATACGGCACAAGCCGAAAGAGTTTTGAGAAAGAGACACACATGCCTGGTTTTAGTACCAATTGGATAAATATTGGATTTTCAAATTAATCTTTTGAGACCCTTCCTTAAATTGAGCTCAATTTTCCATGCCATTTACTAGGCCTGGCGGGCCAAATGGAGGGACTCCACACGTGTAAAGTGTACATAAGATATTAAATGCCTTGATTGACTTTGACTCATTGGCCCAAATCCGTTTACAGGGGAATCCTTTTAACTTCCTCCTCGCCGTTTCCTTTTAGAGCCAGCCAGCCAGCCGGCAGCGGGGAAGCCTAAATGACTAATAAGGAACTTAAACGCCCGTCACTCCCAATTCATAAATCAATTTAAGGAGAAAGTGGCGGTGGGCTGGTGGAAAGGGGATTTTTCAATCCCAATCTCCTCTGTTTACTCAACTGAAGTCATGTAGAAAGGCAAGGGACATCATCCATTAACTATTTAGGAGGCTCCAGCCGCTCCTCTATAACTCCAACTAACCTTAGATCTTCTGGGTCATGTACTAGAACTGTAGATAGGAAGAGCTCCAACCTTTTTCGGTCCTCTCCTATTTTTAGACAAAATCTAGTTAGCCGGCCTGACTTCACAATTTATCCTGGCTCGACTCCGGGACAAGTCTAAACCTTTTCAGTTCTACCACCATAATTGGCCTTAGACTCATACTACGTATACCTACACTGCAATTGTCAGAAACATTATCTGAGCATTTTCAAAACATTTTCTGTGGAAAAAAATGTTTCAAAAATGCTTCACTGGGTTTTCTTGCGGCTCGTAAAA
>JAQFZY010000836.1:0-20873 GCA_034696285.1 Hypogastrura burkilli | reverse complement strand
AGTTAGGTTCGGAAACTTTCGAAAACATTGATTTTAAGTTTAGTTAGGTTCGGAAACTTTCGAAAACATTGATTTTAAGTTTAGTTAGGTTCGGAAACTTTCGAAAACATTGATTTTAAGTTTAGTTAGGTTCGGAAACTTTCGAAAACATTGATTTTAAGTTTAGTTAGGTTCGGAAACTTTCAAAAACATTAATTTTAAGTTTAGTTAGGTTCGGAAACTTTCAAAAACATTAATTTTAAGTTTAGTTAGGTTCGGAAACTTTCGAAAACATTGATTATAAGGTTAGTTAGGTTCGGAAACTTTCGAAAACATTGATTTTAAGTTTGGTTAGGTTCGGAAACTTTCGAAAACATTGATTATAAGGTTAGTTAGGTTCGGAAACTTTCGAAAACATTGATTTTAAGTTTGGTTAGGTTCGGAAACGTACGGGAAACATTGATTTTAAGTTCGTTTAGGTTCGGAAACGTAATGGAAACGGTGATTTTGTGTTAGTTTAGGTTCGTAAAAAGGTGACCTCTACCGCTGCAAAAAATCGCTAAGCGTCAATGAAGCGCAATATCGAAGCGTCTTGAAAATTTAAAATGTGTCGAGTAGCACATCAAAACGCTTTAAACAATAAGAACATTAATGTTAAAGCTATGTAGCATGTAACAGGTGACCTCTACCGCTGCAAAAAAATCGCTAAGCGTCAATGAAGCGCAATGTCGAAGCGTTTTGAAAATTTAAAATGTGTCGAGTAGAACATCAAAACGCTTTCAACAATAAGAACATTAATGTTAAAGCTATGTAGCATGTAACAGGTGACCTCTACCGCTGCAAAATAATCGCTAAGCGTCAATGAAGCGCAAGATCGAAGCGTCTTGGAAATTTAAAATATGTCGAGTAGCACATCAAAACGCCTTAAACAATAAGAACATTAATGTTAAAGCTATGTGGCATGTAACAGGTGACCTCTACCGCTGCAAAATAATCGCTAAGCGTCAATGAAGCGCAAGATCGAAGTGTCTTGGAAATTTAAATTATGTCAAGTAGCACATCAAAATGCTGCAAACAATAAAGACATTAATGTTAAAGCTATGTGGCATGTCACAGGTGACCGCTACCGCGGCAACAAAAGCACTAAGCGTCAATGAAGCGCAACGTCGAAGCGTTTTGATAATTTCAAGTATGCTGAGTGGCACATTAAAATGCCATGCACAATAAGGGCATTCATGTTAAAGCCATTCGGCATGTCATACGTGACCGCTACCGCTGCAGCAAAGCCGCTAAGCGCCAATGAAGGGCAAGGGCGAAGTGTCTTGAAAATGTTAATTAAGGTAGAAACGGGTAGAAAGAAGAGGAACTGGGTCTGTGTTGGATAGGAAATTTATGTAGAAACGGATAGAAAGAAGAATAATGGGGTCTGTGTTGTATAGGGAATTAATGCAGAAACGGGTAGAAAGGAAAATAATGGGGCCTGTCTTGGATATGAAATTAAGGTTCTAAACGGGTAGAAGAACGGAATTACAGAATTAGTGTTGAAACAAAAGGTGGACACTTTTATGCGTAGGTAAATGGAAAGTAAAGAATGAAGAATAAACAGTTTGAACTATATATCCAGTAAATGCACTGACGGATGTTATGTAGAAACAATTTGAATGGGTATAAATCACGGAAATGGGAATTCAACGAAGGCAAGTTTGAAATGAAACGTAAACGGCTCTGTAATAATAATAATGGATGGAAGTAAGGATATGACGTCGGCTAAACCCCCGTTCGTAGAACGGGCTTCTTGCTAGTAGATTTTTTGTTTTGGTTAGGTTCGGAAACTTTTGGGGGACTTTCCTGAAACGTTGATTTAAAGTTAGGTTCCGTTCGGAAACTTTCCGGAAACATTGATTTTAAGTTAGGTTCGGTTCGGAAACTTTCCGGAAACATTGATTTAAAGTTAGGTTAGGTTCGGAAACGTTCGGAAACTTTCCGGAAACATTGATTTTAAGTTAGGTTAGGATCGGAAACTTTCCGGAAACATTGATTTTAAGTTAGGTTAGGATCGGAAACTTTCCGGAAACATTGATTTTAAGTTTGGTTAGGTTCGGAACTTTCGGAAACTTTCCGGAAACATTGATTTTAAGTTAGGTTAGGATCGGAAACTTTCCGGAAACATTGATTTTAAGTTAGGTTAGGTTCGGAAAGTTTCCTGGAAACATTGATTTTAAATTAGGTTAGGTTCGGAAACTTTCGGCAACTTTCCGGAAACATTGATTTTAAGTTAGGTTAGGTTCGGAAACTTTCGGAAACTTTCCGGAAACATTGATTTTAAGTTGGGTTAGGTTCGGAAACTTTCCGGAAACATTGATTTTAAGTTGGGGTAGGTTCGAAAACTGTCCGGATACATTGATTTTAAGTTTTGTTAGGTTCGGAAACTTTCGGAAACTTTCCGGAAATATTGATTTTAAGTTGGACTAGGTTCGGAAACTTTTGGAAACTTTCCGGAAACATTGATTTATAGTTAGCTTAGGTTCGGAAACTTTCCAGAAACATTGTTTTTAAGTTATATTAGGTTCGGAAGCTTTCGGAAACTATTTGGAAACATTGATTTTAAGTTAGCTTAGGTTCGGAATCTTTCGGAAACTTCTTGGAAACATTGATTGTAAGTTATGTTAGGTTAGGTTTTGGACAAGTTCATGGTGCCGACGGGCCCGAATTCGATTTCCTTGAGACAATAGTAATCGGATCGGGTTTGGACGGAGCCAGTGGTGCCAACTGGCCCTAATTCGATTTCTGCGAGACAATAATTGTCGGATCGGGTTATGGGAACCAAAACGGTACGCGATGAGTTACCATTAATTCGGTCTCTCGGGTTTCCGTCCAATCCCCCCGGATCGTAGATCGGGTAACGTGCTAGTCGCAAATAAAATTTTAAATATTTGATTGGAAAGGGGTTTGAGTTTTTGATTTTCGAGATTAAAATCTCAAAATCTCGAGATCTCGTGAGGCCGAATCTCGAAATCTCGAAATCTCGAGATCAAAAAGAATCTTGAAATCTCGAATGCCCTAGCCCGAAACTACATATTAATTCTGAAGCAAAATGTCAAATCTATATTTAGGGATCCAAAACCTATATGATAGGAGCCAATTCTCCAACCATGTAGCCAATTTATTTATTTTGGTAGCCGAAATTGAATTTTTGGGTGTCCGTTTAAATACTACCCGTATTTTTTTTTAATTGTAATTTCATACTATGTATGAATGTAATGGTTGAAGGAGTGAACAAGGGGCCTCATTCGTCGAACATATACCCTGGACTTTGAGGAATAGGAATTATTAAGCTGATCCAACAGTTGAACATAACAGGTCACTGTTTTATTTTGCAGGTGAGCCAAATCTTGGTGGAGACCCGAGATTGCTTCCAGCACGAAACAATGGGCGCCAATGCATACCGGCGGGGTTCATACCCGGCTCAGCTCATCGGTTGACCTGATCAGGCCCGGCGCAGCTCAACGGTAAACCCGGGGCAAGGCTTCTGGCATTTTGGCTCCAGTATTAATCAAAACAAACATTCGGTTGTATTATGAAACACTTTACTTTAGTGCTTATCAGGTGCTTAGCATATTCAAAGTTTTTTGGAAGGATCGAAATCAATATGCAGCTTACGTGAGGACCGCACAGTTAAAAATGTATTTGTTTTTTGAAGTTTGAATGGAAAATAATCTGTTTTTTTGTCAACGCTAAAACGATTAAATATTTACTGAAACCAGGGAGCAAAATACTGTATGCACAGAAAAGCAGATAGTCCTATTTTTCCCCTCACAAATAGGTACGTCTTTCTATTCGGCCGGGTATTAATACTTTGTCTAATCCACTTCTATGAAATGGTACTTCGAAGCTCGGTTGCTATGTTCTGCAATAACTAACTAGCATAATTCACTTGAAACAGAATATTATTCTACCAAGGGACCTCCATCGATAAGGTTGACAAAAGTTATATATATTTTTGACAATAATCGGAATATTTTCGGCTGGGCACAATAATATAGGTAAGTACCAATTTTCACTCTCACTTTAACAGCTAGGAAACGTTCGAAAGTGATAATTGTGCAAACTGAAATAAGAAACTTCAATTGTGTTGCCATTAAGCGTCAACATCTTTACGACCCCTCCCTAAATTCAAAGCTGAATGCTCCCCTAAACGTGACCAGTGACACCAATAGTGGAAATGCTTTTTTTGGATTCCGAATACATCCCAAATTTCGCTTTAAAGCAGTGTCATCCGTTTTTTTACAATTAGAGTGTCTTGTATTTCGGTAATCAGATTTATAAAGCTTTGATGCAATCGATTGCGCGACTCCCACCGGACAACATGCGTCACTGTGTATCCGAATATTATCACGTGATTTGTTTTCACAATGCGTACAATCGTGTATGATTGACCAGAGAGCAGACATTATCTAACTTGGAATGCACTGTAAAAGTATTACTGTAGTTCAATAAACAGTCCAATAATATTTAGTGTAAGGCGCAAGGTCGTATTTAAGATTGGCTTTCAGGTTCTTTTTTTTTTTTTAAAAAAAAAAACATCTTAAAAGTGACGTTTTTGACCTGTTTTTTGGCCGAATTGACTAAGATTCCACGTGCGAAAAGCCAATATTGCGCCGCCGGCGAAAATGTTCACTAATTTAGGGGTAAGAATCTATTTATTCGAACGTTTCGTGGTGGAGCTCGAGCCCTATTTGCCCATCCCTAAATACCGCCGTGATAGAACGTCACTTGTAGGCCCCATGAATTGGTAGGCCCGGGGCGTGGGCCCCGCTCGCCCACCCCTAACGCCGGGCCTGCGCCTGATAATATAAAGATTATCAGAAACGATCAGAAACGGATAATCAATTTCATTACGTGCCCATCTGCTTCCTGATCCGGTCGACAACTAATAACTAAGCTTGATAATATGACAACTAACTAGCTTCATAAGCTCAGCCTCTTTTACAAGCTTCATAAGCTCAGCCTCTTTTACATAATGAACCAGCCACGTCATTTCCTCGCAGTCACACGTCACACTCATCAGAGCTCGAGTGGGACGCTTCACTATACTTCATGTACTTTATTTGTGTAAAAAGCCTAAATTAATTGAGAAGTACTTCAGGAATGATTTCTGTCCATTTTACTGTTTGTCACTCTTTATTTGTCAACAATAGTCAGCTGGGTGAATTTAAACATGAATTCAAATTCCCTAATTCTAACTTCTTGGAATCTTTTGATGAATGTCCTCGTTTCTCGTTTTGTATAGTTGAGCATAATGAAGACGGAAGGCATTAAAACTCATTATTTCTACCCGGTTCTCTGAAGAATACATTTGTTGCATGCATAATATACCTGTATACCAGGGTAGGGGAAGGGGATATGAATAGTAGGTACAAAGACGGATACAAACTCATTCTTGTTTGTTCCATGTTTATGCATTCTCTCTGTCTAGGCCTACTACCTATTTGATTAAAAGACGGGTCCATGTCCGTCTTCCTTCCACCTAATATAATACGAAACACAAGAATGGAGATTTCTTTTTTATTCGGTACTCCGTATTCGGTATTCGGCCTCAGAAACGGTGCTCTTGCTCACATACACGAGCCACCGACCCCCGTACTGAATTGCTGGGAGTTTCGCTATTGAGATTCTGGCTGGAGACGAGGGGTGCTCCATATTGTGCTGGACATTTAACACCGACGCCCATACTATGTATTTAGTCGTATATGTATACGTTGTAGTTTAGTTAGTATTATAGTAGTTATATCATTCCGTAGTATCGGAAGCCGATTCTGATTCTAATTCTATGTTAACTACAACTAACGAAGCAATTCTAAAATTATACAAAGGTTTGCCTTGCCTGCAGGATTCGTGACGAATTTCTGAACCTACACCCACCAAACCTCGCATACAAAAAGTGAATGGGAAGGTCAAGTTCGTTGGTTAGAATTTTAGGGTCACGTGGTCAGTACTTTAAGAGCCGAAAACATGGTTCCTAGCAACGGAGTTTTTATACTTTTGTTTACATTTTTTAATAATACTAAATGAAATTGATGACAATTTTATACTCCCCATAGCCCATACCAACAAGGACCAAAATATTCTAATTCTGCCAGCTGCCAGCACACACGGCTGCAAGGTGTATATATATATATATATTAATTACTTACCGACAAAACACAGTTCATGATGCTGAATTTTTATGGCTCTCATCTGATTACCGAGTTCAATTGATTTTTTGAGACGCTAAATATTCTGTGTTGGAAATGAAATTACGTTCGAAACGGGTAGGAAAACGGAATTACAGAATTAGTGTTTAAAAAAAAGGTGGACACTTTTATGCGTAGGTAAATGGAAAGTGGAGAATGAAGAATAAACGGTTTGAACTATATATAAATATACTGACCGATGTTATGTAGAAACAACTTGAATGGGTATAAATATTGGAAATGGGAAATCAACTAAGGAAAGTTTGAAATGAAATGTAGACGACTCTGTAATAATAGATGGAAGTAAGGATATGACGTCGGCTAAACCTCCGTTCGTAGAACGGGCTTCTTGCTAGTAAAATGTACTAGGCACAAGTTTGTACGTATGTAGTACTACGTATAACTCGGCTTAGGTATCTCAAATCTATGTATGTATACAGTGACCTCAAGTAATGCACACTTGAAACGGAACACAAATTTGGTTTATAATTGCACAGACGCCGGATCATCTACCATGGAAAGGAACATGATATCCTTTCATGAGCTAAAGTTTGTAAGTTTGAAATGCCGTCCACCCACCTAATTTACCTCATACATGATATTCCGCAGTAAATTGTTCAAAATACAAATACTAAATACGTATTTCATAGTCAACTTGTTCATCTGTAGATGTTTTTGTTGGATACAACTCTTTATTCGCTTTATACCGGCGTTTATGTCAGATTCATATTCAATACCCGATCAGAATCATAATTGTTTGGTTAACATCAGGGATTGTTAATTTCCACACTTTGCTTTGGGACTTAAATCTATACTTCTCATAATCAGGATTTGTCGTACGAATCGTTTCGTTATCAAATCAGCATCTTAGACGTTACGATTCCTATAGCACAGCTAGCTGGCGCCTTCGAATCGGAATTAACGAAATAAAATAGGCGACTTTGAGCTGTAATTCGAAGGCAAACCTCTTATTGGAGAAGTATTGGGATTGAAAGCTGTATTTTTCGGAGGAATCGCCACAGAACAAGTTTGGATTCCAACTTGATCCTTCATCCAGCTCCTAGATTCTGGATGTGGATATGGAAGTATGCGGGATCTGCTGGAGTGCGTACGGATCACCCCTCAGTAACTGAATCCTGCTATAGAGGCAGAGAGAGGCAGACTGACTACTGACTGGGTAGAAGTGGATGGAGACTGCTGGGGAAGAAGGTAGAGGCAAAAATGCATCGCCATTGAAAGGGAAGTCTCTTTAGGCAGAAAATAGAGTATGAGAGAGATAGGCGAGTGGCAGAGTAATATCTCGGAGGTATTTGGTATACCTGCCGAATCTCGTATAGCCTGGCCCCTGTCTATACGGGTCCAGTTCCACGGGAAGTAGAAGAAACCCTCTTCCACTGACTCCCAAACTCACCCAAAGTGAGTTTAGCTGACTTCTGTTACAAGTTAGTTAGCCTCCTCGTGTCCAGTTCCAGGAGAGCCCGAGTTAATTACAGTCTTTAGCTGGTTCTTCTGACGCTGAGGAGGAGTTCCAAATTGGTCACCCGAGTCTTCCTGTCTGTCCTGGTAAGGAAGTCACCTAATACTAATAATGTCAATACCTACTACATCGACTCACGTCCACGTTGAGTCGCTCGTGCTTCACATTGGGAAGTGCTCAGGCTGACCTCGTCGAATAGTGTTTACAAGTATAATTTGTGTACAGGAGTAGTTAGTTTTATTGGGTGACATTCGGAGGTCTGTATGGCAGTGGGCACCATATATGTATGTATTATAGATATACTACCCAGTATGTAGTAGGCATACAACAAACAGAGTGCCAGTGCTAAGTCGTGCGGATTGTCTACTAATTTACTGGCTGGACATAGTACTTGCGATCTGATTGAATATGTCACGAGTAGTGGCATGTCCGGTCATGGGACTCTGTAAATGCATGACAGGTTTTGGGTGTCGACATGTCAACAAATCACACGCACTGCATCTGAGTTTGGCAGACCAAAGGATTACTTGTTAAATATTGACAAATATTTACTAATCTGGAACAGAATTCAGAACCTTACCACTACGGACAAATTCTAAAAATTAGAATATGACAGACACGTCCATCAAATTTGATTTCATTTGTGAGTTGTGTCTTTGGATTTTGATTTTCGTATTGAATTTTTGTGTTTAAGTCTAAGTCATTCGGATAATGATTTATGACGGTAATAATCATAAATAAGCTATGCATTGGCATAGGCTCGTTAAAGCTGAATAACGTTCGAATTTACTTTTCATTGTTCGATTCATTTCGTGACTGGCTTTCGTAAAGCATAAAGAGGTAATAATGTGTTTTTACTTTTACCCCTCCAATTTAAACCAATCATAATCATTGGGATGAGCCACGGATGATGTTGAGGCATTTGATCTGATTCACTCAATTCTCAATCATGAGGACCTATCTGTTGTCTGTAACTGTTATAGCTAATTAAGCAAATTAGGAAATGCGAGCCTAGAGCCTTTCCCTTATGATAGCCTGCTACCTAAATGATGGATGTTATAATGTAGCTGGTTTTACTGTATAAATTCATGATTCGTGTTCCAGAGCTCAGCAAAAATTACTTTTGTAGTATGTATTCATAGCGATCGTATGCAGCTGCAGCATTTGAATATGAAATGCAAAATAGTTGCATCAGCTAGCCTTCAAATATGGTAATACTAATTGACTCATTCGTCTATTAATACTTTGTTGCAGGCAGCTTCTGGTTGGAGCTTTGGAGCTACAGATCGTGACTGTGATGGTGATCCAGCAGTGACTTCGAAGATCCTTATGCCCAGTCTGTAAAACTGAACTCATGTAAACTCCTTAAAATGGAAATTAGCCTATCTTCAGTGACTTGAAACCCAATGCCGTTGGTTCTCGGATTCGGGTCCGTGTTTATAAACACTTGTGGTCTGTGGCTCTGCGGTTAGTTTTTATCCAGCTCCCAAACTGATTTAACTGCAACACATTGACAGCTTAATTAAATGTAAGGACTGAATTGAACTACCTGCTCCTGTGTAGCTACTACTGCCAGTAGCCTCTGTAAGACTTGTGGACAGTAAATATGACTCTGCTAAAGTGACCCAGTGTTTTTGCGTAAAGTCCGTCTGAACCAACTCGGCCGGCCCTCGCTTGAGTATGACATGAATGCTTGGTGGTTGCGGATCCTCAGTTCGACTATGTACACCAGCCTGAGACTCAAGGGAGAGGATGAACATGGAGGAGAGTGCTGAGATAAGGCGGGCCCAGAACCGAATTAACAAGCAGAATCGGAGGAAGGAAAGAGCCGAAAAAGTAGAAAAAGAACGGAAGCCTAAGCAAGTTGGGGACGACGAAGGTGAGGAGCCGAGTGAGGCCAAGGAAGATGGACTCGAGGGTCCACCTCTGAAGAAACCACGACGGAAACTTAGAAAGCCAACTGCCGAGGAGGACATTGTCGACGGATTCGCGATCCTGGCTTTCAAAAGCTATGATGAGCTGAATGTAAGTAGTATTACACTATTACATGATCTTTGACTTATTATTGAACTGCTACTATAGGTACATACCTATATTGAAATCTATGACAATGTAAATTGAATTGTAAGTACGTATTACTTGTGATTTCATTACTCAATTGATTTTTCAATTATTTAAAGAAGTCACTTTATCTGTAGATTTGAGTACGTCTGCCTGTCACGCTTGTTCTAACATACGTTCAACACATTCCTACAGTAATTCCTTCCTAATGAATTACAGCGCAGCAACAGCCGCATGAAATGAAAGCATGAACCCATGAAATCGCATGTAGTAGAATTTAAATAAATAGTAACAACTTTCACAATAAATTGTAATTTTTTAAATGACGCCCATACTCTATGCAATACGATGATGGAAGACTAACGATAATATACGATGGAACATTTCAAAGATTCAATATCTATTAGTATGGGGGCTTAATTCACATTTAATACGTTTTGCGTATGTATGTAGGTACTACGATTTACGATAGTGTCTTGGAAGGTATGTCCCATTGTTAGTGTTTACTTGGCATACACCGTATCCTGTTCCGACTGATATCACATTTAAATTTGAATAACTAGAGCTTCGGCTTTACTACCGTGTAGGAAGTCTTCGGAGCTGGGTTTGCCAATATTAACATCTACATACTTACATATAATTTTGTACAAGTACATATGAATGACGTCCTTTGTAAACCGTTGTAAGGTATTGTACATTATAGCACAAAGTCAATTGCTTGGCACAGTAATTTCAGTAGCATAAAATTTGGCTTTGGCTTCCGAACCTGATTGCTGAAGAGTGATAATTCGAGCGACTTTTTTTGTTTGTATGGCAAAGTAACATTCTTGGCTGTAATACAAATATATGGGGTTACAATTCCAATCGTAAATCGTAATCAGAAACATTCATGTTGGAGTAGTAGTCATTTGTAATACTTTCACATTTATAGTAGGAGCATGACTGGAATGCTGGAACTTAGTTTAGTGTTCGGGATTACTAGGACTCGAAATTCTGACGCTAGAACAATTACCTAGAACCTTGAACGAATCTTTATGAAGCTGACCTTAATAATTAAAGTAAGCTTGGGCAGGTATTAAAGTATGAAGTTCAATATTTGTTCCTGATGTGAGGAATCACCGTGTATGGATATGGCTAACTAACAAGTCACTTTCGGCATCCTCCATTGATACTTCGCAGTTATCTCCATTAGGTACCTAAGTATTGTATGCACAAGTACCTACCTACTACATACCTTATGATTATGACTTACTATGGTAGGCAAACATGTATTTGAACTTTAAGGAAACGATGGAAATGGAAGCTGAATTGCATATTCAATACAGGGCTCAAAGAATTCCCTTGTAGTGTAGTGGGTTCAAGAGTACACGAAATAATACTTTATGTTAACTACATTAGAGTTTACATGTGTTGATTTATCGTTAAGGTGGAGTTTCTTGTAAAATGATAGGCACAGGCACAATAATTGTTTGGAGTAAACTAACGCGTTGTAAGATGTAAGGTGCACCAGTTAACAGACTAGTCTAAAGGAGACACTAAACAGACAGCGAACTGCCTCAGTTATTTTTGCAATAAATATTGCTAATTTTATCTTTTGGGGAAAACTAGACTACTTACTTAATCTCTTCATTTAAATCATTCTGTCAAGGAACCCTCCTATTTATATTTAATACCACGAGTCCAATCTGCGAGTGCCGTATTATTACTAGCCATTCCTAACTCGTATTACTCTTTTGTATAAATGGATAATGCGATAATCCGTGCAAATCCAAACTTTCAGAATTCTTGTAGGACCATAAGCTCGACTTTGGATCCAGAACCAATGGAAGGCTTAACCAAAATTTGCATGCCCGTGATTCCTAGAGTCAACCTTCCGCACAGTCACACGTCATGCCCGTTCCATTCTAAGACTTCAAGGTTCAAAGCCTTAGTGCTCAAGTGCTTAATAGTTAACGACCTGTGAAATTCGGTATCTTTGAAGGGCCTAATAAATAAGAATTACTACAGCTCCTAATTTTGAAAAGTTTAGCAATTACCTTAGGTAATCAACTCTTCTGTTTACCGCTCTTGTGGAATATTAGCACACGTACCTACGGACACTGTAAACTGCATGTTAGTAAGAGGACCTGCAGATTTGGTGTCTTGTATCTTGTCTACAAATGTAATGTCTGCTTAGTATTAGTAACATATCTCATAATTTTGTGGCTCATCTCGTTCTCAGCTGGAAGCTGAGTCCTACCTGTTTTGCGTATTAGCTAAGGCTTAGAGGTGACAAATGTGTCAGGCCTAATTATGATTAGTAACTGGATTGGTAGTTACAATTTACATTGCTAGTCATATATTACTTATGTATAACTTTTGCAGTTTCCGTGCGTCCGTCCGTCCGTCGCTTGGAACGGGAGCTATGTATGTATATTGAATACTCATGTTGCCAAGACTTATGATAAATAGTTTAAAATATTATACAACTAACTGGTGAGGTCTTAAGCTGTAACTGACTCCGCTACCGCTGCGGTAAAGCCGCTAAGTGTCAATGAAGCGCAAGGTCGCAGAATATTGAAATTTCAACTTATGCCGAGTAGCACATCAAAATTCTCTGTAGTACCTATAGAATCAGTAAGTACATCAATGTTAAAGCTATGTGCCATTCCACAGATGACAACTACTGCCGCAATAAACCCAAAGAAGTAAAAAAATCTTAAAAATGTAACTTATGCATAGTAACACATGACAATATGTTGTAAGGAATTTGTTATGTTTAGGATGGAACTATGAAACAGCGTATATCTGTGTGCCATGTCCCAAGTGACCACTTCCGAAGGTCACGGTTATGTGTGCAAGGTACCAGGTATGGGAAATCAATGGAACATGTTAGATTTAGACGTCATAATGGAGAGTAGGGCGTGTCAAGGTGCACGTGAAAAGCAGAAAAACTGAACGAAAGAGACAGTGGCGGATATGATGCTTTCAAGGGTTACAAATGACGAAATTAAGTAAATAGGATTTCAAATGGAATAAAGACGGCTGCTTACGGTAGGGTGAAAGTTATAACAACAAAGGTTGAAATAATCGAAAATCGAAATCAATGATATAACAACGGTTATTCGCCCGTTCTTAGAACGGAGCTAATGCTAGTAAATGGAAAGAGTCATTAGCGGAAGCCAAACCCGAAAATCCCCAGCATTTGAGCTTTCGCATTTCACTAGAGGTTGAGGTTGGCCTGACACGGATAGTGTAGTTAACTCCTATTTAAGTTGCTGTCTGTACGTATAGTATGCCATAGTAATCTTTATTCAGTAAGTTGATTGACGTATTCATTTACCACAACGTCTGAAGTGTATTCCAAACCGAAACAAGCCCTTAGATGTTTTACGCAAGTACTTACCACACTCACTCCTGCGTAGGCGTTTTGATAGAGGGGAAAGGGAGCAGGGAGCAGGGAGCAGGGGTCTCGGCTAACGAGCCGAAGTTGACAGTAGGATGACTGAAAAACAAAAGGAGGAAGTTACGAGTGGGGAAGATGGGAAGTCAAGAGGGAAAGGCAGTAGGATATCCCCATAAGTAAGTACCAACTCCGTCAACTTTGAGGAGCCCCTTCAAAGTTGTGGAAATCAAAGACCTTCCGCTTCTTGATAACTTGGTCCAAGGAGCTATGGAGTTATTTACGGGTTTTGGTAGTACTGGGTGGTGGATAGGAAATAGAGGATGTCCCTGCTTAATTCGGTATGGGATATGCTACTCTCCATCTTCAGTTGTAAAAGTCTATTGTCAGTAGAGAGTTACCGAATTAGTAAGTACCGACGTCAAATAACAGCTAGTTAAACTACTCCATGCTATTTTCGCATCAGACGTGGCAAATCCTGATGTAAAGGGCGTCATAAACTAGGCACTGGTTGGTTTCTCTAAACTGGGTTTAACTTATTTCGGAGATTGCTTATGAATTATATTCCACATAAGAATTTTACACCTAGGCTAGGTAAGTAATACTTTAATTATTTCGTAAAATTAAACGTTTTCGTTCTTGGCATACTGTACACCGAGGCTCGAGCTCCCCAAATTGAAGGCTAGACTTTAAATACATCCAGAGTTCCCACAGTCCAAAATCGGGATTCAATGATTGTTTCCAGTCTTATTTCTCACATAGGTACTAACTTTAACTAGGATTTTTAAGCCATTGCTACGCATCCCATTAAAAAAAGCAATTGAAATATTGTGTTTAAATATCAAAGTCTGCATTGATTGAGTTCGACTTCCAAAATGAAGAGCCGTACATTTCCTAAACTAAAAGTTCAACCGAAGGGAACCAAAGAAAAAACTTAGACGTTGAGACAGTTCATTTCATTATTTATTTCAGGCAGAGCAGAGCAGTGTGCATTACCTGTTACGTCTATTTGTGCAAATATCATGCATTAAGTAATCTGTTCCTTCTGAAGAAGAAGGGGAAGGAGGACCTGGCTTTGTAAGCCGTAAGCCTCACCTAGCATAACAAAGGAGCATATAAAAGGGAGATCTTCTCTAGAAAGATAAGTGAGTGTATAAAGTACTTTGGATAATACATATGATATCCTCCAGCCAGGCAGCCTATACTCCTTGGGACGTTGATATACATAGTAGATAGGGAAGATGAGCGACGGAGTCTCTCCTCAAGTACCATCCTCGTCCTCCTTGTCCAAAGAGGATGAGGATGACTTTTTTTTATGGTAGGACTCTAAAGTAGACACTCAGTTGTGATGGCTTTCCTGACCAAATTGGTTAGGCATTCTCGAGATTCTCTCACACTCATTTTCATTCTTAAGCCGGGCTCAGGTACTACAGAGTACATTCTGCCTCCCTCCTCATAAATCTCCCTCAATAAATTTTGGTGTGGTTTCTGGATCCCTACTTACTTATTTGGGTTTCTCGTAAATTGTGAATTACGTGAGCGGGTTAGGTAAAGGCCTGAGCTTGTACCCTTGTTGGGTGGGAGTTCCCATTCAACTATTCTACCACCCATTTACCTGTAAGGTACATGCTGTGCAATTGAATCTTAAACCACGAACCACGTGCTTAGTATGGTGCATGTGCTCTCCTCTGTGCTAAATACATATTACAGGTATGTGATGTTTATGGAATAACTCTTACGCCGTGTGATACAAGTGACATTGTTTGCCGTCTGGTTTGGGGTACCTAAATATTAAGTAAGTTCCTAATCGGATATTATTCCTTCCACAAGTGGACCGGTACTGCGTCAGAGAATTAGGCGAATCTATTCAAAGTTTGTTTAACAAGCCCGTAGATTAGATGCTGTAATTTTAGAGGAAAGGCCTAATTTCCTGCTATCTCTTGTAGCCAGGCACACAGCTGCTCACCGTGAGAATTAGCTAAAGTGCCTGGATCCTTGGAGCAGGTAATTCCTGTAAGGCGAATGCCTGAGTTTCAGCTTCAGGTCATTGATAATGCAGGTTGGGGGTTGGAGTTTGGAGTAATAAGTCCGAATCAGAAAAAATGTGTTTTTGTTTTACCGGAAAATTAAAAAATCATATCCAGGAATTGAATTCATCTGAATTAGGGTTAGCGTTGGTTATAATACGACTTAATATTAGTGCTACAGAGAAAATATCGATCTTAGTAGGTATAAAATATGTCAAATGGTTATATTAGGCTAAGTTACCATGTTAATAGATTGGTTAGGATAGGTTAGGTCGGAACGGTAAAAAACAGCTAACTTAATCCGCTAAAAGCTAGTTTTTCCCTTCACTTAATGTAATGCGTTATATGCTGAAGTTTATATTTTATATACAGCATTAAATAGTAACAAACTTTATATTAATTCCTGATCCCTGATCTTCTGTTACATGACTGTTGTTAGTTACAGATAAATTTGGACTAGGCTATGTTGGAATACAAAAAAGGGACTTTTGCTTATTCCAAGGAATGTTATCGTCTTTCAGGGAGGGCTGTTTTGCCGACTTGAAAGTAGTAAGTAAGAGTCACAAATGAAGGTCCCACGTCGGTTGGGAGAATAATGGTAGAGTTTGGGTCATGTATGGACGACCAACGTGTTGGCACTTGTTATGTCGATATCTGAGGTTAGGAGTCACCGTCCTGGATAGTACAGTAGTATTAAAATGTATATAGTGGACAGTGGAGTAGTCAGATGAAGGAAGTGAGTGAGTGATTTCCGAACTCCTTCGAGGCAGAGTGCATCATTCAGCCTGAATAGATTGGGATAAGAATAGAAAATTGATATCTGTTGTCAATGGAATAAGACAATGGGAAGGGAAGAGGTTTGTCAAAATAACAATCCAAAGACCTCATCCACTGCCACCCTCCTCCCTTTGATCCTTTAATAGGTATATTAATGCTGCATAGATATAACGTAGCTCAGCAATAAAAGTAGCTTAGCTTTGGTGGTAACTCTTGAATTCATTATGGAGTCCTCTAATACTAAATGCTGGATCTACAGATTTGAGAAGTACATAGATATGGTTGACGTTACTATCCTGGGTTCCCAGGGTGCTCAGGGCCAGGGCCTGCTGTATGTTTATTTACAGCCAGACGAATTGTATGAGGAAGCTATGGGCGTTTGAACATAAGGCGTGTAATATTATGTTACCATGTTTGTGTAATCAGCGAAAATAAAATGCCAATTGATGAGTGATGATCTATTCAGCCATTGATTTTGCCTGAGTTTCCAATTCATCTGTAGCTGTCATCAAATGATTTTGAATTTTCGCAATGCTTTTTTCTTTATTCCTATCGAACTTATGTGGTTTGTAGATGTCCGCGTATCACATTACGCTACATTACATACAGTAATTTACTAGTTTTGTTACATCAAATTTAGAGCGGGTTGGAGATTGACTAATCAAATATTGCAGCTTGCGTTAGGCTATACTTACACAGACAGTTTTATGAATATGAATCGGTACTACTTGCCAAAGGGACACTGGAAGAAATAGGGAAGATTCAAGCGTGTAGTTAGGGCATAACTTGACGACAGATACACCGGAATTGTACTTTGGGGAGAACTAAAAGACATGAGCACGTGATCAGAGAGAAATAGAAGTAGTAGTAGTTCCAGTTTCCTGTAATAAAATACTACTTTGTACTCTACGTTTACACTCTGTACTACGCCGGCAACGCTGAGATGTATTACGGAAGATGAAAGTTTTTAAATAATTTACCAAAAAAGGGCTTGATGCATTAATGGCTTAATAGCAAACTCTCAAAACGTTGATCAACGTTAAACCGAATCAATAGAATGGTGAACTTGAGCTTATGACATTAAATTGTAAAGATCGTGAAAATCCAAAATTATCCCCTGCAACCGAAAAATTCTTATTTTCTCTAGTAAGTACTTGTTAATTACATAAGCATACGTGTAGGTTACAATTGACAGTACAATTGTAGTGTTAATGCTTGTGGATGTAACTCCCATTGATGGGGTTTCTTCACGTGTTAAACTTAAAATGTAGAAATTGACGCTGCGGTGATTACTAAATAAAAAAATTAAAAAGTAATTGAGACAGCTGCCATTGACAAGAGTCATCGTCGTAAGATGTGGGGATATTTACTACTTATTTTCCGATTTTCTCAGGTAAGTCTTTGAGGTGTTGAATTAATTATAATAAGGGCGAGGATTAGAATTTGTAAAAATTGGGCAGGCGTGGACGACTAAGCACGAACAGTAACGGAATTAAGTGGTACATGGCACGATATGACTGCAACTACACCTGCATTATCCATTATCTTACCTGCGTATAATTCTGAGGTGTTTTTTTAAGCGTAGAATATTAGATTTCAGAGCACGTGATCCTTCGCGAATCAAACTCAATTGGGATTCGGAGTTCTAAACTCGGCAGAATCCTTGTTATAAAATGGGCTCATCGTAATATATTACTATTGGGCTTTTATGGGCTTCGACACTTTATAGGAATTTATGCTTCTCGGGCCATTCATTCCAGTCCCTCACAATTACAGCGTGCTTATTAATTGAAATGACTCTTGGGTAACTACGAACCGGGAACAATAAAGTTGGCATTTTTTACAACTCTGCACTCTGCACTGTAAATCAATACGCCTCGTTTAGCTGGAATGGATGGCGAAATGCATAATTTCCTGTGCCTACAGTGGGCCTCTGCGTAATAATGTCATTTTTATGTTTGGAAGTAAGGACTCTGGCTCCCTGCCTAATTTATTATTAATTCCGGCTCCACTTCTCCCATTCTATTTCAGAGAGCTATAGTACTCGGAGAGGAATCAGGCGAGCGGAAACTATGTGTTCAGTTGCTGAAGCGATCTCAAGAGGGTGGTTATAGTAAGGGAACCGAGAATAAGGAGAAGAAAAGTCCTGCCACCAAGAAAAAGACCGCCTCAACCACCACGACAACCACCGCCACGATCAAACCCCCAAAATCTCCTAAGCAACCCAAAACCCCGGCAACTAAGAGGAAAATTAAGGTAAGTCTACTCGTCTCGATAATTTACGATGCCTTGAGTCCTAGAAGAGTCCTCCTTTCCTTCGAGCTAGATGTATTACGTAAAGCGTAGTAGTGGCTTTGGCTTTAATACAAATTAAAATTCGTAGTAAATAGTGCCCAGACACCTGCAGTAAGTATATGTCCACTCTACAGAACAATCTACAATTGAGTAACATCGTTCAATTATTCCTTATACCCATCCGATTGAATGCAATGATTCTGACAGAAGTATTATTATGACCTCTAAAAAGACTGATTCTGGCGAAGGAAATTACTTTTGCTGATCGCGAAGCTAATAGTAAGTAACACCGTTGGGTTTGTCAGCCGTTGAGTATGGGTAGGGACTAAGCCAGCTGTTGTTTGGATAGCCACTACTTTATTTTTTAAGCCAAAAATGAGTATTTATTAAGCTTCGGTTAATACAAGTGAGTCAATTGAATTATTGATTCGAATTTGATTTTGCGTACTAGATACTTGCGCCTGAACTTAACTGATCTAAGAATTGATTCCGGTACGCAGAGCACAGTTGCCTCAGGGACATATATTTGGCGATTGATAATTTCTATTTATACCGTCCATAACTGACTAGGCGCAACATTTACAGCAACTAATACTATTGACAATTGAAACAGACCGCGCTATACCGCAATGCGAAACTCACGCAGGTTGACCACTTGACCATACCTTAATTGAATGTGGTCTATAGGATGTAAATAACAAAATCATTAGTACAAATCACAGAAAGAACAAAAGCGCTTAGAAGCATGGAATTGAAGACACGAGCTCACAATTCCAGGGAAAGTATAAATTTGATCTCTGTTCGCAATTGAATTTTAATGTTAATTTAGGAAGTTTCTGATTTTCATAGCCTGGTTTCCACTTTAAGTACTTTACAAATTAGGTACTGAGGCCTGGCGGAGGTTAAGCCTGTTCAGAGTTGGATTGGTGGTAATACATGGAGTGGGATGTAAGTAGTGTATGGAAAGGGTAGTGGTGGGCCTGTTGGAGTCATAATAGTTGAGAGATGGTGATGACAAAAGAGAGTGGAAATTGGAGAACTGTAGTTTGAGGGAGGAAGGAAGGGAGAGGATAAATGGAGAGAAATAATAGATATTTTAGTAATGAAAGTCAGAGGAAGAAAGGCGTTCTCCTGGCTCTAGCTCTTCTGTACATAGTAGTGCAGTGGTGGTAGTAGTGGCTGAAATGGAGAGAGGCGGAAGAAAGAAAGGCGGAGGAAATCAGTGGTCATCTCACGTCTAATTTGAGATGGAAAGTCGACTTTCTCCCTTCCCCCTCCTCCCGTGTGAAACAGACGTTAACCTTTATTGAGGAGACGGAAAATGTATGTTGAGAACGTGAGGAGGGCAACAAATATCATTTTATGCTGACGGGACCCCGAAGCCGCCTGGCCCCCGCCTAACCTCAACATCCCACTTGACGAGGATTCTCACTCCTACCACTCCAGCAGATCCCCCTCTCCTTCCCCTATCTCTTCTTCCTCAATAAGGCTTTCCCAAGAGCGACTCCGGCCCGGGACTACTCTCCTCCAACAGCAGCGTGGAGGACCAAGAAACCAACACGGAATCACATTTCTGGGACACGTACAAGGAGTAATAATACGGGCCCGGTCACATCCTTTCTCCTACTTTTACTTCCTTAACCGAAATAGTACGACGACGGGAGTCATTACGCGGCCACACTTGGTTCTGGGAAACCACAACACTCAAATCCTTGTTATGGGTGCGGACAAAGAATTTCCTGCAGGAACAAATATAGATTTGACCGGGATAGAAAAAGAGAGAATCCAGGGCTTCATTTCAGTTTAATTAAGGTTAGGTTAGGTTACCTTATGGCCTGTTAGGGTTTAGCTACTGTTGCGCCAAATGCAGGTACAGAGGTTCAGGTATTATTGTATAAATATTACGCCGTAAAAAATTATGTTAGACTATGTTAGGTTAGGTTTAGAAAAAGAAGAATTTCAAAAACAATTTTTTATATTCCAATTATATCAGTTAGTTAAAACATTTTCTTAAAATATATATTTTTTGAAGCATTAAATACAAGCCGTTTCACTTGCGGTTGTAGCACACAATTCGCTTAGTTTATGCTCGTCTTGGGTTACTTTGATTTAACCTAGTGAATGCTACAGTTGCCGTATTTCTGAGAAAAAATGATTCTCGGGCGTGACAAATACTACCAAGATAGTACATAAGAACCCTTATTATGTGCTGTGTGCTAAATGCGTTATGGACATGCATAGTTCCCGGCTTTGTGGTAAAATGCGTCCAGTCCCAATCCCAGTCACTTACGGATAGCTCGGTATTATTACTGCATAATTAAGTACTGTATGTATAAGTACTCAATTATAAATGCAGTTTACGTTTAGTGTAATTTAAGTAAAACGTAATTTGCTTAGCGCTTGCGTCTCCCCCTATTCTTGTACGGAATTGCCGGCGCTACGTAATTACCGTAAGAAGTAATTCCAGTCACCTACTATAAGTAGGTACGTGTATCTGAATTAGGTCTGATTATATTACACTTTGAATAAAAAAATGCTCCCTGTAAAAAGTCGCTAAGTATGCCAGAGTGTGCTCTAAAAAGGACGAAACAAGTTCAGTTCTTATTAACCCAGAACAATTTTTTTGAAGATTCAAAGTTCAT
>JAQFZY010000835.1:0-20876 GCA_034696285.1 Hypogastrura burkilli | reverse complement strand
AATATGCTAAAATATGTCAAATAAAACTGCATATATGAGGTCGTACTGACCGAATTCGTGGACATTTGACAAAATATTTGCCATAGTCATACGTCATAAGAATATGCTTTTATGTCGAAATCCGTTCCTTACTTATTATGAAAGTCTTTGAAAGGAAAGCCTCAGCGAGCTATTAATAGAATATTTATTGCGTTATTTAATTACGAGAAATAGAAGGAATTCTTGAGCGTGAGGAGTAATCAGAATCAGGAAATCCCATTAAGGTTCGGGTTTGCCAAGGCCGAGTGAATTGAATTTTTAGGAACCCGAATCTTCACCTCCTGAAGGGAAACCTTCTTGGAGAACTTATTCCCTACATATAGGTGCATATGCATAAGTATGCATATGTTAAGGTAGGAATCTTATTATAAATCCCTGCCTGAACTTTGCATAAGAATTTAGAGGACGACGTACTGATTTTGGTAAAGGAAAAGGGGAAAGGTCGGCGAGGGAAACTTTCACCACTTTTACCCGGCCCGTAATTTTCCTTCTTGTCTCAAATTCGATCTCTGACTTTACTCATTTACATTCATAAAGAGTTCAGAATTTGGGCTTCTTCCCTTCGAAGGCTCAAATCAATCCAGTCGGACTCATCAACCTTAGAACGCAAATTTAATCTATTTAGTAAAATTAACGGCACTGCGCGGAAAGTCTGATTAAAACTATTGTGCTCATTTGCTCGAACGTAAAAAAAAGTTTATTCCAGACCAAAAAATAACGCTTGGGATTCTTTTAACAGCGTCATTTCTGTTTAGCATATGCTATGCTACGTTACTTCAAGTTAACTTAGGTTATGCGACTTCATGTTAAGTTACGTTACTTTAACTGAGGTTATGATCCGATACTTTAGGTTAGGTAACGGAATCTTGTTCGGGATAGGTTACAATATGTTACTTCGGGTTAGGATAAGTCACATTACTTCAGGGTATGGATAGGTTACTGGTAACTTCAGGAAATGCAAGGTTAGGTTACTGGTAAATTCAGGATATGCTAGGTTAGGTTACTGGTAACTTCAGGATATGCTAGGTTAGGTTACTGGTAACTTCAGGATGTTGGCTTAGGTCACTGGTAATTTCAGGATATGTTCGAATAGGTTACTGGTAACTTCAGGATATGTTCGAATAGGTTATACTGGTAACTTCAGGATACGTTCTAATAGGTTACTGGTAACTTCAAGATATGTTAGGTTAGATTCGGTTCTCGCCTGACCAAAACCATTAACCAGAAAATTTCCCAGTCGTAATGGCCAAACTTTCGGCAAATACAACCAAAACTTACGCCTCTGGGGTGTGTTCTTGTTCTTGAGAGGTGTGGGCGGAGGGCTGGGAGAGCGGCGCGGCGCGGGCGGCGGCGGTGGCGGCGTCTCTTTCCTCCGGACTTGACGGCCTCGATTCCCCTTGGCCGACGGGTAGCCGTCGTCATCCGAGTCCATGGACGAGCTTGGCGGGGTCCAGTTGGCTAGTTAGTGGGTTAGTAATTGAGTTTGTTAGTGTAAGCGGACCAAAGGATGGCCTTCCCCACTCCCAGCCTTTCTCTACGCGCTACTGTACCTATCTATACTACTAATATTAAAGAAGCGTTTCAGCACGGCAGATCACTCTTTCCTCATGTACTACGTAGATAGGAAGCAACCAGTACCAGTAAAGGTTAGTTTATAAAGTGAAAAGTTTCCCCCCCGTTTAGTCGTAGCCACTCTCCATAAAGTAGTATTATGTATAGGGAGAAAGTGCAAAGTTAAGTTTTCGGCTCGGCGTGCCTAAAGCCAATAATCTTTTGGGTCTTGGGAAAAAAGAAGGGGCTTTTAAATGGGCCGAGGCCGTACGTTAAATCAATCCCGGTATAGTCTAATTACCTGTCGAGTAAAGTAGGAACCCAATAGGAAACGTTAGAAAAATATACGGGTGGGAATTCAATAGTTTGAAACCAGATGAGCGCCCCCACGCAATATATTTACGTACGCTTTCTAATTTACAGCATTTTGACCGCACAGCAAACAAATCAGTCAAGAACACAAGCAACGAATATACAAAAAAAGCAGGAGGCATGCAGTGCAGTGTAGGTACTTATTGCTAAAAACAAATATGCATATTATGCTAGTTTAATAGCTCCTACAATGACACTAGCTACGTATTTATTTTAGAAAAAAACAACAGACAGCACGAAATTCACTACAAAATCAATTTTTATTCATTATTCATAGTTAATAATCTCATATTTGGATCCAGACGGCCCGAAGGACCGTCTCTACCCTTAGACGTATGTTCATTAAATTATTTTAAAACTACAAAATATTTCTTGTTACTAGCCTATTGTTCAAGCCTCCCATGTTCCTCCTACAACGCTTTATAATCATAATGATTACAGAGAAAAATCCTACTCTTTCGGCTTGGGCCCTACTAGCACAAAAAAGGAAGAAGACATTAAAAGTATTCACTAAGGTCTAAATACCTAATACTACGTCCTTTGTGGATGGGATAATATGCTGGCTTCTGTGTATAAATTAGATTCCCTTTCACTTAAATTAAACTCTATCGTAGATATATTCCCAGCCTTCCCTTCCACATTATTGGAAAGCAGTTCTACACTATAATTGCCTTTGTATTCACTTCCACAGAGCCTCCCAACACTGTAGCCTCGAACCCAGTTCCACACATAATTTCAATTCATATTGCACAATGGTAGATTATTCCTATGGTGGATTCCTTGTGATTTGTAAGGGGCCTGACTGGATTCAAATGAGTATAGAGTATTCCTTCCTTAATTTCACTGTGTAGCCTAACTACTACTATGTACTATAGGTACGTATAATATGGGTGAGTCATCAGGGATCCCCGTAGTTCAGAATAATGGCACATTGGGTAAACATTTCGGAGCCCCTGACTTCAGGCCCCACCTACAGAACTTAATCTCAGAGAGAGTATCCAGGGATCCCTATTCCTATTGCAATAATTCCAGAGTTCGGACTTTCACCAAGTCCCACACGTACATAGTATATCTAGGCCTGAGTTATGTACACGGAAGGTTATAATTAAAAGCTAGCCTAGCTCAGACCCAAAGTAATGAGGTTTCGGAAATAAATTGTGGCCCAGACCCGAGGCCGGGACAGTTAGCTAGCCACCCAACAGCTTGTACATACAATAATTGTAGCTACGTATTTAAAATTCCTCCTGTCTCCCCATTCTTGAGTTTCTCCTACTAAACTAGGCCTGAGTACAAGGAGGACCCGGGCCCAAGGGTTGGGCCCAGTCCTGGATTTGAGCGGTGGTGGTGGCAGAGGATGACAATAGTGACAAATAGCAACGGAGCACACGACACGAGGCGAGACAAAAGACAGAGCGGGGCCGGCGGGTTCCCTCTCAATAAAATCGCCTACCTGAGCGTCCATTGTCATTCTGCTGTTGGTACGAGGACGGTTCCTATTCAGGGCGGAAAAAAACAAAAAAAAATGTGTTAGCATTCCAGTATAATACAAATGGGGACTCCAGTCCAAAAAGTATATATCGAGTAGAAGATGTGGGAATACTGCCATGTAGGGAATTGGGCAAATCATACAGAAAGAAGTGGAACGGAATACCGCCGGAGGAAAGGGGAAACTTTGACGAATGCTTTTTAGGGACCTGACAGAAAGGAGAGGAAGTACATATATTTACTCGGACAGGGCGGCGACTACTGCTGTCAGTTTCGGGAGGTAGGTAGGTCAAATGTCTGGACCACAATAGAATAGGTACCTACCGCTCCTTTCAATGCTAAGGATACAGAAGGAAGGGAATATTGAATCTAAGGAAAAAAAGTATTCCAAACTTATCCGACAAAAAAATGCGCAGTACATTGTTTGGGGAAATTTACAATGGTCAGTTTGGGAAGCCCATTTAAATCAATGAGAAACCCTATTATTATTTTACTTCTTTCTCAAGGCAAACTCTAAAGCAGAATTTTATGCTGTTTCCAATGGTGCAATTTATTTGACAATGGGATGTGTATACATTACTTAAAAATCCAGACTGAAATACGTGACGATCCAGACCTGTTACCGGTTTACTTTATTTCAATTTTTAAGTAAATTCTGCGTGCCCCATTCTGAGATAAATTGCACAACTTGAACCAGCACAAATTACGTTTTAGAGCCAACTTTCAGTAAGGAGTCAAATAATTAATTTCAATACATGAATTGATAACATTTATATACATTTAAAAGAAAATGTTTGGATCAGGAGGGAAGGTTTCCGAAGTTGAGCTATCTCGCAGGCGCTCCCGGAGACTCAACTTACGGCTACATTCATTCATCAAACGTATTACGTTCCTTTGGAAAAACTGAATAGAAAAAATCTCATTTGAATTCAACCTTTAATTGAGTTCTGTCAAGGACTCTGGTCTCCTGGGAAAACTTGATTGGAAATTAGAACGGTCCAGCTTGCCGGGACTTACCATTTCACTGACAATAGTGTGCGGGACATGGGCAACCTGCCCCTTCCAATTCCGAGCCTTCCACCATTTCTTCGAGTCATCCAATACCTAGAGTTATAATATCAAAGTAGTTTAGCCTGTAGTACAGGATTTGAACAGTAGAAGCCCAAGTATCAGTTTTAGAGCTAATTCTCATATTTAGAATGATGCAGGTAACTCTCTTCCGAAAAATTGAGCTGGAATGGAATCTGGAAGCTGGACGGAGTTCCCCGTGCTAAAGGGACTCCGTAATTTTGGAGAGGCTCTAAACCAAAAGTCCCACAATGCCTGAGCAGGCCACATTTATGTTGGGTTCCAATGGTCCATTCGTGGTCCCGTTATGATAGCACTTGAGGCTCAAAGTGTGTCGAGTGGGCCGGGGCTCCTTTGAATTTGAACTGAACGGGTGAGTGAAGTAGTACTTAACATCAAGTACTCCTGGCCCACTATCATGTCCCCCTCAGTCAACCCAGTACCATTCCTCGTCATTTCTAATTTACACAGCGTCATGGCGGACCCTTTATGGGAACCTTTTTCCAAAATAGAGACGGTATGGGGCTCAGGGGTCGTTATGAATAATCAAGTGACGCCATTTAGGAGAAAGGCATCCTACTTGAGCCATCCGAAGCAGGGCCTGGTCGTTCAGCAGATTTAATCGACCTAGCTGTACGGTATGGGTAATAGCTATCACTTGCATGTTTATGCTTAAAAAGGCTAAATCTACCTATTTGGATTGGCTTTTTTTTTGTAAAAAATATACATATACCTTTCCAGACACAATATGACATGAACATTGTTCAAATTCAGCCGTCTGTCACCCAAAAACGATTTCCCGCGCCTGACAGATTAATAGTTGCGTGTGGATTTTGCAAAACCGGTAATCTTAGCATTCAAGCCCTTCCATGTCTTTGAGGTAGGTACCAGACTGATTTTTGCCAACATCTACATTTCGCTAGTTCTACACTTTTCGTTTGTATATTTTTTTGTGCATAAGGGCCTTTAAAAACACGCAAACTCTGATTTAAAAAAGGAACTGTGTTGCGTCACGAGTGACATGGATTTCATAGCATAATGTCAGTTTCTAAAACTACCGTAGAGAGTATATTACACGCCCGGCCATATTAAAAATATTCCTCTCAAGTGACCCGGCTTCTAATAGTTACTGGCTAAGGAATAATGGCCTTAGATTGAGTGGGGATATTTTGTGGAACTGTCCCCTTAAGTATGGCTTATATGACCGTAAAATGGACCATTTCGGAATTTTTGAGGATATAATTGAGGACTAAGCCTATAGCGGGTACTTAGGCTTACCTCTAGGTACTCCCCACGGACGACCGTGAGTTCCTTATGATTATTGGCCGTCCGCGGATGAGTGACCACAACGACGCGGCCTCCATGGGAACGGACGGAGTCCATAAAGGCCCGCTGGCCCGACCCAAAGTCATCCACAAGGATTTCTGGGGAAATGGACCGCTGCTCCCTCCGCACAGCCTCCTCCCTCTGGAAAGGATTCAGAAAAGCATGACATCAGGAACCATTTTATTATGAGTCGGACTCAGAAGCCCAATGGCCCGCCACATTAGCTTCCGCGCCCCAGCCATAAAGCTCCAGAAACTGTTGCTGGTGGAGCCCCACAGAAAAATGATTGAATTCTGGGGTGGGGGGGGCCTCTCTGCCGGGATTAACTTTTGGTGAAATGCAGGCTCTTCCAGGAGATTTCCAATTCCGGAGAGAGAGGGGCAAAACAATGAGATTTCTCGGAGCCGGGCAAAATTGACTTTCTGAGCAAAAAAAGGGCCTGGCCCGGGACCCGCCCATGAATCCAAATGCAAATATTAGAGGGACTAGGTCGGGCTGGGACCCGAAAGTACTGTAATGGGTTTCCCTGGAGCCGAAAGAACAAAGGATATTATTTAATAATTGTTTGAAGGGTAGGAGACAAGCCAGGATTCCGGTAGTATCCACTGTTTACGAAACTTTGAGCCTCTCCGAACCCACAACCGCTCAAACGCAAAAATTGGAGGAGTATGGGAAATGGAAATTCAAGGATTTTCCAGTACTCCAGGCATACTTCAAATTCAAATGGAACTTGGGACTAAGGCTAATTCACGGTTTCCGCATATTATTTCCTTTATAGAGCATATCCCATATGTGTGCTCCATTTACCCAAATCCAAGGATTCAGAAACATTACCACTCAAAATGTCAGGAATCAAGAAGCTGCATTATAGGCTAATTGAAAAGCATGTCTGGGACTCGAGACTCAGGGGACTAGAAGTCAAGCATACAGTCAGTCAGTCATGAATATTCACCCAGACCTAGCTGAATTAAACATGGTTCTAAAAAATACTGATTTTTGTCTTTGTAGTTTATTATGATTTACACTGAATGAGGGGGGACCAGGTCTAACCTTCCACACAATTGACCGCGAAGGCCCTTGAGCTCTACGGGTCTCTGTCCAGCCTCGCTTACACAGGCCCATAAATGATGACCAGAGGAACGGGAACACGGGATCATTAGTCAGAACTGGGCCGAGGTCCCCTCCCTTCATATAGTCCCTCTTAGCCTTTCACCTCCCAGTCCCATTACACAACTTTCACCAGCTTGTCCTTTTCATGTCAGGTCCCCTGTCTCTCTCATCCACCTTAGAGGGCTGGAGCTGTCTGATCTGGATGTGCCCTATTCTTCTATTATATATTGTCTTCCTTTTTTCCTCAACTCACCATCTACCAGAGCCAAATCCATCTATTTCAAATGAAATGCACAGAGCCGCACCAATGATGTCGGGTAGGTGAGAGCAAATATATGCCTGAGTAGTAAGGAACGGATTTCGACATAAAAGCATATTCTTATGACGTATGACTATTGCAAATCCTTTGCCAAATGTCCACGAATTCGGTCAGTACGACCTCATATATGCAGTTTTATTCAACATATTTTTGCATATTTTGGGCTTTTACGACATAGAATCATATTTTGCGGTTTTTGCGTTTTTAGTGCATATTTAAGGAAAAAACATGTTTTATTTGAAAATTTTGGTGATTTTTTACGCGAAAAGGTATACTTTTACAAACAAAAATTCAAAAAAATTGCGCCTTCGGCCCTTTGTGTTTTTTTTAAATACTAAAATATTTAATTTGTTGAATATATTAATTGTTTCGTGTGCGTAAATGCGTATTTCTCCCAGCACATTTTATGCTTGCGCGCATATCTTATGTTTTTGGCATATACTTTTTTTTAGAGCATATTTTATGTTTTAAAAGCATATTTTGGGGTTTTTAAGGACATATTTTCCGTTTTTAAGGGCATATTTTGACTGTTGATTAGGTCATAATAACATCATATTTCAAGGTTTGTAATGGAATATTAATCCGTTCCTTACTGAGAAGTATGTCGCGGTTCCTTTACAGCATTGTGAACTGGAAAAAGCCCTAAGCCAAGTATAGTTAAATCCCAGCTGAATTATGTACCTACTATGTAATGTACTTACGCAAAAATAGTTATTTTTAAAATTGATTTTCGGCTAGAATGTTTCATTCAATGAATTACGACTTGTATTTAAGGCCTTGTATAGGTATTAATTTAAGACCCTGTGAGTATTCAATTTTAGGAACAGACTTAAACATATAGTAGAGGACGCTTTCTCTCTATTTTTAAACCTACCTCGCCTCGTAGTAAATAGTACTATATTTCCCCTACTTTGTTTCCCTTCCCCAATTTTCCCCGGTACTCTTTTTCCTATTAGGCCCCACACAAACATATATTTAAGTCGGAGCCGGGCCCCAAGCTTACTTTTCCCTCATTTAATTTCATTTTCCCGCACTTGACGTCATAGGGGGAAAATTGAAGGAAGCCAGTGTTCCAGAACACACGAGGCCCTCCCGCACCTTCAAAGGGATTCCGGCCCTAGTACTTACTTGGTCCGAATTACGAGTCCCGGGGATTCCCCTCCAAAACTATGCCTGGAAATGTAGTGCGGGACCTAGCTAATCCCATCACGAATTCATAAGCCTAAGCCCTACCCTTTGGTATTTCATAATATGAAAAAACACCTAATTATGAGGTGGTAACAGTTTTTTTTGTAGGATTCTTACAACGAGCGGAAAGGCTGTAGGGTGCAGGATTCTTCTGGCCTGAGCCTCAGCCTACAACTTGTAATTGTAATAAGTAGCAGGATCAAAGGAGAAAGGAGTAAGAGAAAGTACGTGGGGAAAATAGGAAGGGCGGCAGGGAAAAGAATTGAGCTATCTTCCAGAAAGACTCCTCCTGGGTCCAATTCTACGTATATGTTGCGGATTGCTTGGGAAATTGGATGGTAGGGGCAGTTTTGGGAAATCCAATTCAGGCAAAAGCCGTATCAATAATACCATTTCTTGCTAAAGGTTGGGTCTACAACAGAAAGGTATGCTCTAATTTATTTTACCATGGGAAGCGTATAAATTATTTAAAAATCTAAATACAATATTTCCACTTTTTCAAGCCTTATAAAAAAAGAGTCAATTAATACCTCCATAACGAATGCAGAAATCCTCTGCTGTACAATTCATTTTACAATGCGGGGAGGCTTAAAAATCGGTATTCAGAAAATATGTTGTAAGCCACAGTGGAAGAAACATATTTAATCAATCATATTTAATTCACATTTTTAAGTCACTCCTGCACATCTCATTGTCAAATAAATGTACCATGGGACAGAAAATCAAATGTAGCTTTCGGGCCACCCTTTAGCAAGAAGTAAACTACCGGATTTCAAGCTGAGATTTTGCATTGATTGAATTAAACTTCCCGAACATGACCAGTCCCTCTACAGCCTGTCCGATTTCCTAAACAATCGTCAACATATCACACATAGGATGTACTTCTCTATTTTCTACAGATTTAGGGGAAGATTGGAAAATATTGTAGCCAGAGAAGAGAAGGATATTGCTTTCCTTTGGCCAGGGAACGGTTGGGCCGGGCCCTTTATTGTCCAGGGCCTCCTAAATCATTCCGGGCCTTAACTAATCATAAAGTCATAATTTTTCTTCATTTGTTAGGCTAGGACTTTTTTTTCTGGGGGAAGGGGGGGGGGCAATTTAAAGAACTCTGTCTCGGACTCTGTTGCTTCTCCTAGTAGGGACGGAGATTAGGGGAGGAGGCTGGTTGGGCCTAACAAATGGGCTCTTTAAATGATCAGTTTCTTTTCATTCTTTCCTCGACACTCCACTACGATCCGCTCTTCGTTCCTCCTCCAGATCAGATTGATTGATGAGATGAAACACAACGTTTTCTTTTGCAAACGTCAGCTTTCATTTCCTCAAAGGGTGAGAGGAGAGCCGTGAAGGGAGGGCACGACTTTCTCTTTCCTCTTGGTCGGGGCTGGGCAAAGTATTTACTACGTCGGCTTCTAAAGCTTTTCCCCAAGTTTTAGAGTCCCTGGTTCTGCTATAGTCATATACTAGAATCCTTCTAATTTCAAACTGTTACTACTAATGTGGAATTCATAAGCCATTATGTCGACTAAGGTATAATAATAATTCTGGAACTACATTTTATTTTGAATCCAAATCATAATTTAGTGTTTAGGTATTAAGTAAATAGGTAGTTCAGGAAAAATTAGCGAATAAAAAAAATTCACTCCGTTAAAAGCAGGGACACTTTTGGATTGTGAGTACTATTTCTATCGAGTTTTGTGTAGTGCTAAAAAAATGTATTTGGAATTTGTTCATTATGCCGTGTCAGTATTTTGCCCAGCCCTGACCCGTCGAAAGAAGATGTAGGTAGCAAGTGAGGGCTGAGGCCCGGAAAAAAGCGGGATCTAATGACAGGTCCCGAGTTCATCTTCAGTGCCCTTTTGTTTTATAGCTATTGTTTCCCCGTCCCACTTTTCCCCTCCGCCTCATTTGGGAAATAGTGTGAAGAAAGTAAGTTTCCCTAGCCGTCCCGGCCTAATGTACCCGCATTACAGACACACAGCCCGCACCACTCACTCAGCAGAATAATTAATCAGGAGGGAAGAGCGGAAGCCTGACGTCATGCTCTAGCGGATATTGCTCTCCGCCGTCCCAGTCAATGTGTGGCCAAAGTGGGCAAACAGGCACAAATGATCAAAGGGACTCTCTCCAACCAATATCTGCTAAGTAATATGTATGTATATTCTCAGTGGATAGGACACAACGGAAATAATAGGCATTTCAACGGCAAATCAACATACAACTCGTTAAGTCAGCTGAAATCGGGCTAGAATTATATGACTTGATGAAATTCCAGCCTATAAAAAAAAAGACTTTAGCCCAATATAAAATACGCAAATTAGAATACATAGATGTAGGAGTGCACGTTATTAGTCAGCTTATATGTATATTGGAGTCGAAGTACCTGATTCGGATTTCATACACGAACTGAATCATATTATTATTTGGCTAGCATCTACATTTGTTCATTCCTATACTTCACGCTACTAAACTCTATATTTTCTGAGCATCAATAAGTACAAGCTTGACCTAGTAAGATGGTATCCGATAAGTTTGGCGAAAAACCAATTTGGCAAAAATTCGTTCTTGTTCGGATAGGTTGAGCTAATTAGGTTAGGTTAGGCTAGGTTAGATTGAGTTAGGTTAGGTTAGATTAAGTTAGGTTAGGTTAGATTAAGTTAGGTTTGGTTAGGTTAGGTTAGGTTATGTTAAGCATTTTCACAACAAAAAACACTTTTCGCCAAGCTGGTTGTTCGCCAAACTGACCGTAAATCAGTAAGATTGGCGCATGCCCTATTAGGCTCATTTACTATAGTTCCATCAGCTCCAGTTCGGTTAGGTTAGGTTTGAGCAGAAACAATACAAATAAGTCCCCTGAATGTCATTTTTTTTACGCAAAAAAAAAAACATCTATAAAATATTTATTTAGTTACCTCTCTTTCTCGTTGAGCGGCGAGTTCCCGTTCCCGGGCCTCGGCAGCCGCCGCAGCCCCAATGCTGGCCGATGATGAGTCCGGGATCGTGGGTGACCATCCGTCGGCAAAAACAGGCTGGTAGGGCGGAACATAGCCCTTGAACTGATCCCTGGGAAGAAAAGAAGAAAAGATGAGCCCTGGCTATAGAAAAGTTAGTATATTGCCTCAATGAAACTATAACTCAGCCCGCCGGAGCCCAACTTTTCTTAGCCTCAAACTTTCCCCACGGCATTCCCTTTTATTGAATTAGGCTCCTAACCACAAACTTATTAGAAATTAAATACGGATCAACTTCTTCCCTATTGTGCCTCCCCCTTTCTTCCCCCCTTACATCAATTACGGCCTGTCTCATTTGGCCGCTCTTCCCCTTTCAAGGAGTTCCAGAACTTAGCTAACCTAACCCCAAACCAATAGGCATAAATCTGTGGAGCTGGAATATTGCTCCTCTCCGACCGGCCATTTTTGCACATGAATAGGGGAGCTGTAAAATGTCGGAGGCCGCATAATTTGGAATGGCGTGAGAGTAGTTCCACGGCTCGTTGAGCCCGCCCCCCATAAATGTATTTAGGAGATAGAGTACGGAGTACATGCAGAGGAGGGAAAAAGTGTAAATAAATAACAAGTAACTTTGTCAAATCCCATTAGGTGGGTCCATGAATCATTTTCATTATCTTGGGAGAGTTTGGCCCGGAAAATGACTCCCCTTCCCCCCGTGCCCTTTGCCTTTGTGTCCCTTCCCATAAATCTAATGAGATATCTTGGAGCCCATTCTTAGTATGTAGGTACTAGGAATGTTTAGGTACGGAGGGCGGAGGGCCCTATAAAATATGAGCCGGGGGTCTCCAGGGCAGGCCCAACTCATAAAAATGCCAAGGTTCACACTTTGGGCTCCTACTACGTACGTACGGATCTGGGAATCAGTTCCCGCTAATCAAATCCTTGGACTGACAAATGCGGGGGTCCCTCATTCCGTATTCAACTCAAGGCTCCTATTTCATCAATCATTGGGGCCGGGTCCCCAGGGCCCCCGGGCCCTTTGACCTCCCCTAAACCCCGGGCCCTAGTAGATTAGTGTACTTTGGAGCCGGCGGAAGGCGGGAGGTCAGGGAACAATGAATTCCGCTGTCCCATTGTCCTCTCCTACCGGCCTCATCTCTGGATCCTCTCCTACTCAATCACGACGCCGGAACATCAATCTGCGGTGACAGACGAGACTTGAGGGCGGGAAGGCCCTTGGCTTCCTTATTCAGCCCACGAAATCAAACGCATGCAGCCAGTTCCGCCATTCAAGGTTCACAAACGGATGACCTGGATTCCTGGACCGTGTTCAGCCTAAACCAACCTAACCTTGGTTTTACAAGTCACAAAGATGGTTTGAGAATTTACATACAATCAATGCAAAATTGCATATTTAAATTTATTAGTTTCCTTCCTGTTAAAGGTTGACCCTAAACCAGAATTCCAAGCTCTTTCCAATAGGGCAATTTATTTACAATTGGATGGGTAGAAATTACTTAACAATAATTGGTAATAATCTAATGCGAGAAATAAAAGTGGAAACAAGGATGTTTATTCTCAATATTTAAGCGCTGCCTTTTAAACTATCACCAATTAATTCAAATTCTCTCAAAAATTAAAGCAGATTTCCTCACCAATTACAGAAAATTACTCACCAAGAATTTAAAATTTTCTATGAGCAAAATAATATTTATTTTGTAATAATTACCGGAGTTAAAATTATATTTTTTGAAATATTTCAAACCTTGGTGAGTAAATCCGCTCTAATTGGTGAGAAATTTCGAATTAATTGGGGATCGTTTTAATATTCCTCAATTTTAAGCCATTCCTGCGCATCCAATTGTAACATAAATTGGACCATTGGGAAAAGCTTGAAATTCTGTGCTAGTGCAACTGCCTTTCGCATGAAGTAATGCATAATAGATTTCCACTAATGGATTTAAAATGAAATTTTGGAATGATTAAATTATACTTCGCATGCTCTCGAATTCCCTACACAATCTGGAACATCTACGTATCGGTGACTTTTGGACTTGGGCAGAGTTGACCTTCAAAGGGAACTGACTCTGACCTGCTCCCTAGCCCCAGTACCTCCTGGACTCAAAATGAACCTCCGGGACCCTCTGACCTCTGACTCCAAGAGTCTACTTCCCTTGGAAATACTCTCGCCATCGCTGTGCCCCAGAATCCGAAAAATTGGACTTTAGGATCCGGGGAGGGTCCTCCAGCTCGAGGCCAAAGATGAAAAGGCGGAGCATAATGATGAGGATCCGCTGTCCCGGTCCTTCCGCCCACCAAGTCAAATCTCAAGAGTTATATGTATGTGTGGGGGCCTGAAGGGGGCTCCTGCCGCTCAGAATGGGATCCCTATTTGATTCCTGCCAAGTCCGCCGCCGCCGCCTTATTACAGTTTCCAATTGAGCCCGGGAACAAGTCTGGAGGAATTCCCTAACAATATCCCGCTGTGAGATTTGATGGAATTCCTTCTGAGGCCCAAGTCCCACTTTCCCTGTCACCTGGAACTCTAGTATTATATCCGCCCCGTAGTCAAGTGTCACTCTCCCAAGGATTATTTAATACTAGGCCAGCCCACTTACGCCCAAGTCCTGAAAGGGGGGAAAGTTGGGCCGAATGCTATGAAACCTGCTGGGTTCACACAAATATTAAAACCGACAATTAATACTTCCAGCAATGGGTGGGCTGGGAGTGTTATTCTAAGGACGAAAGGATACTCTGCCTTACTCCTGAGCCACAGATATCAGCCCGGATTTCCTGAAGTGACTCTCCAATTTTCCATATAGCTTTCTTCCTTTGAGACTATATGTTCCAGGCTCAGCTCCATACTCCAAAATTGAGTTTGATTTTTTTTTTTAGATTTGTTGCAGACCTTTTATTCACTCATTTTTCGTATTATATCGAAATTGAGTAGTTCCTAGTTCGTTATTCAGCTTTCGGCCTAATGCAATTGTTGAGCATGCGACGGTCCAATATCTACCCAATTTGGGCTTGATGAAAAGAGAGAGAAAGCATGCATAGAACGCCTACTGCGAAATCGATGGCACAAAATTCCAAATTCCCTACATGGAGTCGTGAATCCGTAAACTGCGTACATGGGACCACCTAATGCAGGAGCTGTTGCTATGTTTGGTTTTGACTTTTAGAGTCCGTACGGAACCACTGAAAATTACCCAATTTGCACCCAAATGCGTATTTTATCCGGATTCCTCGTAAACGAGCCTCGACAGCCTGATGGACACCGTTCCCCACAAATTAATTTCGATACAGTTTTGGGCTCATGCATTAAACATTTTGGCGGCGGTTGGGACCCCGGACAGGCTGCAGGAGGGAATCTACTTAGCCTCCCCGCTTTATCGGCCAAGGTCTATGGAATCAGGCCTTAATTTATGAAAATCCTTGATTTCGGGTGGGTGCTGGATGGCGGGGATAATGGGCCGCGTGGAGCCGGGCTTACCTTGGGAGGAGCCAGGACTCGCCGAGTGAGTGCCAGAGCTCCGTCTCCTTGGAAGTGAGGCAGTTGTTGAGCAAGTCAATGGCTTCCCGGGTGAGGAGCGGGGAGACGACACAGGCGGCGAGCCCAACGGTATGAGCATCTCTCGAGGCATCCACAATCAGGGCCAAGGGTGTGAAGAGGAAATGGACCAATTCCGGGGCGTTCGGGTCATGAATGTGGGACTTGAGGCGTGCCTGGGAGAAGAACAAGAGCAGGCGGGTCCTAATTAAGTTCATTAGGAGGAGATACATTGGCGGAGGGGGAGCCCGGGATCAGAATTATACAAGGCCAAGGCGAGAGGCGGATCTCATTCCGTCAAAGGATTCTAATATTAGTACAGTGGACCATCTCGGCTCCCTTGATTTCTGCACTATCAAATTACGCCCCCCCCTTCATTAGTTCCATCTTTCAAAAGTGGCCTTCAACGTTTAGCTTACAGTCGATAATAGGTAAGAGATACGTTATTACGACTTTAGACACGCGGAAAGGACCGTTGATCTACTTATTTTAAACAGAGTTAGGTATGACTCTGTAACGGAGTTAAGTAAGACTTTGGCAAGCCTTAAACTTAAGTCAACTTAGGTTGGTCTACACTTAGCTAAGGGTTGGGAAACTTTTGGTTAGGTTCGGGTTGGACTATGTTGTGTTAGGATTAGGTGGATTAGGTGTAGCTTCGGGTTGGGCTAAATTATGACTAGGTTGGGTTAGGCTTGGAATAAAGTATTCTTAAATTAGGTTCGGGTTAGACGAGGGTACGGCTAGGTTAGGTTAGGCTAAAATCAGCGCATTTGAGCCATTAAAAAAATAAATAAAAAATATGGAAAAAATAAAAGTTTGTCCAACAGCGGTCAGTTGCATGGTGTGCCCTAGACACTGACGGAGATCCGCCGGATGTGACACATTGTACTCTCACTGAAACCTCACGAATTCTCCGGCCATGGTCCCCAGCGCCTGGCCTGACATTTCCTGTCCCACACTTGGCCACATGATAGATGAAATGTCAGTCATGGCTCCCAGCAGGGCCCCTCCGCCGTCTTATTAGCCTGTTTTATTTTTTAGGTGGCCCGAGTAAATAAATATAATGTCCCGCAGACGGAGTCGGACAAACAGGCGGGAAACCGGAGAAAGTTTCCCGGGACCAAAACTCTTACCAACAGATTGAATGATAGCTTGAACTTTTGAAGAATGTCAACGAATTCTCGCTCACGGGGCGGCTTGGCTCGGAGAGACATCAGGCCCTCCCCATGCTCCTTCTTCTTGCTCTTCTTTGATCTGGAAGGAAAGTAATAGAAGGAGTCTACATGAGCCATGAGCCTCGTAAACGCGTGGGGACAACCCAGAACCTTATGTATTATTTATGGTCACAGCCTCGGCCAGGAACCAAGGCCCATTTTACTTATTTCTATTCATTCCGAACCTCCCCGGATCCCCCCTATTATGTACCTATGTTCTTTAGGCCAGAGGAGAAAATAATAAGCCCCGGCCCCTCACACTTTGAGGCCGAGACTAATATCGGGAAGAGGTTTCATTTAGAAAATGGACTCGGACTTTGAGCTCTCTAAGGCTCAGCCGGCACAGAGAGAGAGCTCCCAGGCAGGCTCATATCATAACACAAACTCAATTAGGAACTAATAATAATTTCGGTAAATAAAAAGTATGAGCCTCGGCATCAGGCACAAGGTAAACAGAGAACCCGAACCCTCACATTCTAATCCGCAGGGTTGTAGGCTGGAAAAATCCGTCAGGGGTCTTGGAAACTGGACAGTATGTATATAGACTGGTCAGTTTGGGAAGTCGGGATTCAATTGATGTAAAATTTTAGAGGGAAACTCATTATTTTACTTCTTGCTAAATGTTGGGGATAAAGCAAAATTGCATGCACTTTCCAATAGTGGTGGAATTTATTTCACAATGGGATTCGTAAAATTACTTCAAAATCAACATTAAAATATTCGACACAGAAAAGCAGCAATAAGCATATTTATTTTAAATATTATTTATTTATTATTTCTGAATTTTGCTGTTGTAATAAAGTTGAATGTTTAGACTATGGAGAAATTAAGTAGTTCCCCAATAGAAGGTACATAAATCCTACATAGGGCTCCCGCCGTCGATTCCTGGTTCGGACAGATCCCATCCCTGGCCCTTCGGATAACTTTTCATGGGAAGAGGAGAGGCGGGGAAAGTGGATCCTGCCCTCCTCACTTCTCACGTCAGTATTGACATGCCGAAACCCGGTTTGTCAACTTGGACAGAAGGCGGACTACCGCAGGTCCACGGAACGTTGGGCTAAGAGGGCCCTTCCGCTCTCAGAAAAGTTAGTGGGACGGACTTCCATTAGGGAAGGCCCAAGTTTCCGCGGAGGCTCAAGAGAGTCCTAATCCCTCTATGTAATTTTGACGGGCTTCCTTCCTTTGTTTTAGCCTGTCATCATTATACTCCCGAAAAGTTTCCAAAAATAGTACACAGGGTTTCAGGAATAAATTAGCTTCACTTTATGAAAAGCTGATCTCGGAACCGTATTTCCCTGCCCGTAGTATCAGAAACAAATTCTTAACTCACACTCCCAGGAACTGACGGTTGTTTAATTTGTGTTGTGTAATTAAATGTCTCCTGTCATGCTGGGACTAACGAAAAGAAAGGGAGGCTTTGCGCTCTCCCTAGAACTTGGTCCATCTACGTTAAATAGGTTAACTTTCTCGCCGTGAACATACCGATTCTTTCCAACAAAATACAAAATAAACGGCTAATTCAATTCAATTGTTTTAGTTAACAATATTTTCTGAGGAATTCACTCCTTTAAATGTAATTGTTCGTCCGGAAGAAGCTATTTCCTTCCGAGGACTACAAATACTACAAGGTATATTAAATATTTATTCCTTAATCTTGGGCTGGGCCACACCGGTGGTGCGGTGAGTGTAAATGGGAAGTGCCCGGAAACCCTTGGTTCCTTTCCTGACTCTTCCTATTAGGACCTCGGGTCCATGTCTGGCCAGAAGGACGAAAACGGGGATCGATACGTTTTCTCCGAAAATGCGGAGCCGTCCTCTTCACTCAGGGCTCCGGAAAAAGGAAGTATTAAGCTCCCCAATTTCCCGTCCCTTACCCAGGAGCTCCTAGTAGGGTCCATAGGCGAGCTCTCGCAAAAACCCAGTGGATTTGGGGAACAGTTATGAGTTATGTGTCAATCCCCGATTATCTTGTAGTAGGAGAAGGCGCCCTAACATATTTATTCTGTTTCCCGGGGCCGGCCTCATTCATCAATCCCAGTCACACCTTGGGAGCCCCGGAGCCTCCTCAGTAGGTACATTCATCCTTCAACGGGCCCCTCAAATTAAATTCCCGCCTATTTGTCAATACTGGGCCAAGTACGGAGGGATTAGGCTGGAGTCTGGAAACGGGACAACTTTCCTCATAACTGTCACCCGCACTGGGCTATGAACTATGACTTATGAATTTATAACAATGAGGGGAATGCCTGTGCAAAGGGAACCGACCGTCATTCTCTATAGAATACACTCGTGAATCCTCATTCCTCGCTATTATGGCACCTTAGAAAGTGCCAGTTTCTGGCAAAAGAAATAGCTGATGTCAAATTATTTTCAGTGCTCAAAAGCTAAGATTAGGTTTAACAAAAGAGGGTTTGTTTAGGTCAAACTTAGACCTTAGGTCAAACTTGGAACTACTTATCAAAAGAGAGTATTCATTCAAATGTAAATTGGAGAAAGCATATGTTGCAGGCTGTTTACGAAATTTATTAATCTGCATACTGACACTGACTGGTCAGTTTGGAAACTTTAACTCAATTCAATCATTGACGCGACATCTCACATTAAAACCAATTATTTAATTTTTTTTCTACTGGTTGGTTCTAAATCAGAATTTCAGAAATCTTTCCAGTGGTGCAATTTATTTTATAATATAATAGTGGAATTGTGGAACCCGTTTGACTAGTCTAGTCTAGCTCAGTGCTAAATCACTATAACTGGCCTAGCTCGTGTGAACCACTACGTAATACTACGATATTAAATAAATGAAAAATATTAAAAAATTGCACGGAAAATATTTCCTTTAAGTAGTAATTATTTAAGTATTTTAATTATAGCTTGAAAATCCAAAATCCGAAAAGAGCATTTGAATTACTTAACACGTAAAATCTTGAAAAAAAGATACAAATATTTAAAAATGGTACGGAAAATATTTTCGTTAACTATTATACTTATGCATTTTAAATATACCTCGAAAATACAAAAATCGACTAGAAGCATTAGAAGATCTGAGAAATAATATTGGGAACAAGCATACTTACTTTAGATTTTTTGTGATTTATGCACATCAAACTGCAAAATAAGGTGCACCAATGAAAAGATTATAAAACTCTGATATAACAAACTCTCAAATTTTAAAATAGACATAACCTTTAGCAAAAAGAAAAAGACTGGATTTCAGTATGAGATTTCGTATTATCTGAATTTGATTTTTTTTAAAACTTATCTACCAGTAGCCAGTATGTATACTGTCCATTTCATAAGCACTCTGCAACATATATACATATAATCAGAGAGATCTGACGATTTTATTTCCCTTGCAAATAGAAAATTAGACTCTGGAGGATTAAGAACTTGTGAGGGTGAGATCTCGCCCAGCCTCCGTCTAGCCCACTTTAAATGGAAAGTCTCAATATTGACCCGCTCCTCGTCTCCTCTTCATTTGTAACAATTTCCGTTGAGCCTCTGGAGGTCAAAGGAGTTCATTTACAAGGTACAACTAGTTGATTGGACTTACTTCCTCCGCCTCTGGAGCTCCCGCCAGGCCGCTGCAGCAAACTGGAGCCTCGCAATGAACCGCTCAATGTCGTCAAAGCATCGATTGAGGATATTCACTTCCCGCTCGTACTTCCCTTCGCTCCCCGCCGAGCTCGTGTCGTCACGGACGTCTTCTAATCCAAAGAAACTTGGCTTTAAATTGAGCTCAAAACTATTTATTCCTCCCAAATTAGCCTGATCTCTCTGGCTCACTATAACCAAACCATATCCATGGTTACCTAGGAATACCACACCGCAACCCTCAAACTTTGAGGACAAAAGGGGTAGAGTGTGTGGTAAGGAAACCTACTAATTTCACCCGTCCACTCAATTAATTTCGGGCCCAGAGTCAGGAACATCTGCCTTAAAAAACGGGATCCTAGGAGCCACTGTCTTATCATTCCTCTGGCCCAGGATCTCTGCAATTATAACCCCTTTGTGTCAATTCTAAAGAGGCGCCTGGGCCTGGCTATTAATTACTCCACTCTGTCACAATTATTAGTGGGAGGACTGAGCTCAGAGCTCATTGTGCTCCGCAGCTCATGAGACTAGAAGGTTATGGAAGGGCTTGAGCTGGATTTGGGCCTAGGCGCAACAATCTTCGTTAGCCGAGGTTTACGTCTTCCTTCTCTCCTATGAATAGGCGGAGGACAAGAGAATGGAAGTGATGTAAGTGGTTTACAAAGTCTAAACCAATTATTGATCTCTTCCTCATTTTTCCCCTTGCGTCTCCGGCCTTTCTTTGGGGGGGATCCCGGATAGGATCAAACTGGGGCAATTTATCACGCTGGAACAGAGTCTGCTCATCCTGGAGCTACAAATTTCCCTGACCTGGTCCTCTGCAGACTCTTTCACTTTCAAGGTGCTAAGGTAGTTCCAAAAATCTGACTAGTCGTTAGCTACCTAACTAAGTAAATACAAACTTCGACACCGGGTACGCTCATAATAAGGTCAAAATTATCATGTCAAAAACAAAGAGAAAGTTATTCAAAGACTTTCTTTCCTAGTAACTCAGCTTTCACGGGGATATTAACTATTTTACTTACTATTATGGTAATCTTCGGCACGCCATTCGTGGTGGCCAAGGATCTCCAATATATCCCCATGCCTGAACTCATGAAATTTATCAATAG